>OU015492.1:58318356-58510856 GCA_907164885.2 Dolomedes plantarius
TGTAGTCCTTGAACGTGTGAGACACAACATTTGGCAGCAGAGCTTCGTGGTTGTTTTTCTCCTCGAAGAGCCAGTCGCATCGACATCCGGTCGCCGATGAATTCAAAATGCAACTGTGAGATTTCCTAAAGCGAAAGTTTAAACGATAGCGAAGAAAATGGATAACATGAAAAGCATTCCGTTGTTGAATAGTGGAAATTATTTACTCTGGTCTATGAAAATCAAGGCAATTTTAACTTTAAAAAGATTAATAGATGTTATCTATGAAGATAGACCACAGGATTTAAAATTACTAGAAGATTGGAAAACAAAGAATGATGACGCTGTAGCCTATATTTTGCTATCACTTTCAGATGAACAGAGTCTCCAATTTGCAGAAGAAACCAATGCCAAAAATTTATGGGAAAAAATAAAAAGGGTTTTCACAGGAAAAAATGAAGACCGGAAGATAGATGCTGGAAATGAGCTAAAGAATATAGAAATGCAAGAAAACGAAAATGTATCTGACTACATAGCCAGAGCAAGGGGACTTTCTATGAAGTGTAGCGCACTTGGTTTGAACATTTCAGAACGTGAACTGGTTTACTACACAGTTCGTGGACTTAACCATAAATTCGGGAAAATAAGAGAAATATTGAAGACGCAAAGAGAAAAAGAAATTGATGAAATATTAGAAATTTTACGCGAAGAAGAGAATACCCATTTAAAATGAACTCAAATTCCATATCCAGAAAAGGAGAAGCTTTCCATGTTAAAAACAGTAATAGAAACGTAAAACTTTGCTGGATCTGCAACAAATCCAATCACATAGCCAGAAATTGTTTTTTCAGGAATAAAACAGGAAACAGGAGTGGAAATGCACCCGACAACGTGATAAGAACATTTCCTAACGACAAAACCAAAAACAAGCAAAAAAATGAGATTCGCGAACGCAGCATTTGAAAACGAAAATAAGAACTTTGCCCTTATGACAGACCCAGAACATTCCGACGCTACTTGTGAGGATATTTGGATTTTGGATTCTGGAAGCAGCTCACATATGTGCAAGGACCTTAAATTTTTTGAAAACTTTAATTCCGATGTTGGTCATATTAACTTAGCAGGTAAGAATTCTGTTTTAAAATCTATTGGCGAAGGAAAAGTTAAAGCTAAGACATTTGTAAACAATATTGAAATTACATTAACTATTGATAATGTGATTTATGTACCTGATTTAAGATGTAATTTGTTATCCATGACTAAATTAATGGAAAGAGGTTATAGTATTCAATCATATGATAATTATGTTTTGGTTTTAAGCAAAACTGGTCAAATTGTTTTAAAAGCTGAGAAAGTAAATAATCGCTTAGAAATTATAATGAAACCTTGTATTGATAATAATTCATCTGAATTATTAGAGTGTAACTTTGTTAAAAATGTAGAAAATTATGAATTATGGCATAAAAGACTTTGTCACTTGAATCCTCAATATATGTCTAAAATGAAAGATATAATTGATATAAATGTTAAAGAATCTGAAATTTTAAATTGTGAATCATGTAATATCAGTAAATTAACTCGTAAAAAACATTGCAAAATTAATATTGATCAAAGTAATTCTGTTTGGAATTAATTCATGCTGACTTAGCTGGTCCTATAAATATTGATTCATTGGGTGGTTCTAAATATTTTTTAATGCTTGTAGATGATTATTCTGGTATGTATTTTTCTTATTTTATAAAACATAAGTATGAAGTATTTGATGTGTTTAAAAATTTTAAAGAAAGGTATGAAAACCTAACAAGCCGAAAAATCAAACGCTTAAGAACCGATAATGGATTAGAATTTGTGAATAAGGAAATGACTAAATTCTTACTGAAATTTGGCATATCTCATGAAAAAACAGTACCGTACAACCCAGAATCAAACGGAAAAGCCGAGAGGGCTATAGGAGTTTTAGTAGAACGCGCAAGAACCTTACTATATGAGAGTAAACTACCTCAAAAATTTTGGGCGGAAGCCATATCCTGCAGTACTCATGTATTGAATATTACACCGCGCAAATATAAAAATAAACTTCCGATGGAAATATGGACAGGTAAAGAACCCAAAATAAGTTATTTAAAAACTTTTGGCTGTGTAGCTTATTATCATATTCCTAAACAATTTCGCAATAAATTTGATGTTCCAGGGAAACGCGGAATTTTTGTCGGTTATTCCAGAGATAGAATAGCATATAGAATTTATGACATCGCAAAAAATACAGTGATTGAGGAACGATCAGTTAAATTTGACGAAAAATTAAAAGGCAGCGAATTCATAACGAAAAATTCGGAATCCTATTTATGGAATGTTGAAAATCTGAGTCAGTTCAATTTTTCAAATTTAGAAGCAGAAACAGAAATTAACCCGCGTGAAGATAATCAAAGTGAAATTAATGACACAAAATCATTACAAAATGAAACCGCAAACGATCAAAGAGTGGAAAACTCAAATCATGAGTTATCACCTAAATTAAGGCGTTCCGAACGTATAAAAAATAAGTCAACGGCGAATTTGGCCTTAAGTAACTCTACTCGGGAGGAAAATAATTCAATACCTGAAAATTATGAGCAAGCAATGAATAGCATTAAACATAATAAGTGGAAAATCGCGATGCAAAAAGAATTAGAGTCAATGAATAAGCATGATGTCTTTGAAATAATTGAAAGACCTAAAAATGTAAAAATAATCAAAAGTAAGTGGATTTATTCAGTTAAAACAATTAATGACGAGGAAATTTATAAAGCAAGACTCGTAGCGGCAGGTTTTAATTTAATTAAAAATAAAGACTATTCAGAGTCTTTTTCGCCTGTTGTTAATATAGAATCATTTAGATTATTGATATCATTAGCTGCAAAATTAAATTTATCTGTAAGATTTTTTGATGTCAAGACAGCTTACTTGTATGGCGATATTGAAGAAACTGTTTACATGGAAATCCCACCAGGTTATGAAGAACAATTTGGTAAGAACAATGTATGTAAATTAAAGCGTAGCTTATATGGTTTACCACAATCTGGTAGAAATTGGCATATTAAACTTAAAAATGAACTGAAAAGGATTGGCCTCAACCAGCTTGCATCTGACAATTGTGTTTTTATTACAAGTAATGAAACTGATTTTTTCGCAATTTGTATTTATGTAGATGATTTGGCAATATTTTCAAATAATTCTAAATTATGTGAAGAGATAATACTTAAGCTTAGAAAAACTTTTGAATTAAATGAAACTACAGAAAATTCCAAATTTTTAGGTATAGAAGTTCTACAAAATGAAAATGGTATTAGTTTATCGCAAACGCATTACATTGAATCTCTGATAAATAAATATGGATTGGAAAACTGTAAGAAAGCTAATACACCAATAACTAAAGGTGAGGATAGATGTTTTAATCCCACGGATGATTTAGTCAATCAGACTGAATATCAGGAAATAATAGGTGAGATTTTATATTTGGCTAATAGAACTCGCCCAGATCTCGCTTTTGTCACTAGCTATTTATCACAATTTAATAAACGACCGGAAAAAAAGGCATTATACATTAGCTAAAAGAGTTTTGAAGTATTTAAACGCAACAAAAATAAAGTTTTGTTTTATGACAGAGAAAATGGATTTTTAAATTGTTGCGCAGATGCCAGTTGGGGAAATGCTGAGGGAGGCAAATCATTTTCAGGTTGTGTTATAATGATTGGTAATTCACTTCTTACGTGGAAAAGTAGAAAACAAAAATGTGTTGGACTATCCACATGTGAAGCAGAACTGCTAGCTATCGCCGATGTTGCAAGAGAATTAACTTGGACTCTAAACATGTTAACTGAATTAAAATGTGAAAATTTTGTTAAGAGACCTGTAGTCTTATATAGTGATAGTCAATCAGCCATCGATTGGTTAAATAGTGGTAAGTCATCAAATAAAACTAGACATGTGAATCTGAAATTCCATTTTGTCAAAGATCTCATTGAAAATGATACTATAAAGACTAAATATGTGAATACTAATGAGATGATTTCTGATTTCTTAACCAAGGCTGTAACATTTGATAAATTGTTATTCTCATTGAAGAATATATGTTTAATGTAAATGTGCTGTTAATGTTCTGAAAAGATAAAACCCCTTTTCGCAGGGGGAGAGTGTTGGTATATATATATAAATGCTACAAAGTGTTTTTAACTTTTCACACCAGATGGTACTAAGTGTCTGTATTTGTCCTTTTGTATGTAAATGTATATTTTCTGTAAATAAAACTCAGTTGGAATGTAGTACTTGAACGTGTGAGACACAACACGATATGATGTGGAATCTTTTTCTTCGGCCACGATGTAAGCTCTTATTCCATGAGATGTCCATTCCGGTCATTTCATATATATATATATATATATATATATATATATATATATATATATATATATATATATATATATATGTATATATATATATATATATATATATATATATATATATATATATATATATATATATATATATATATATATATATATGTATATATATATATATATGTATATATATATATATATATATATATATATATATATATATATATATATATATATATATATATATGTATATATATATATATATATATATATATATATATATATATATATATATATATATATATATATGTATATATATATATATATATATATATATATATATATATATATATATATATATAATATATATATATATATATATATATATAATAAAAGGAAGTGTTTCTCTGTCTGTGTGCGGCCTCCAGACTACTATGGCACTTACAGCCACGAAATTTTTCTTTTCACTTTTTAGTGGTTTATTATAAATGTGTATACATTATGTTTTATATTTCAGGCTTTTTTGCTGCAATGATGAAAGGCTAAATCTAGATGTATTCTGAGCATTTTATTATAAATTTATATATTTTTATATTGGGTTTTTTTTATTCATGCATATAATATTTCAGATAAATTTTTCTTTGTTATTTACACTGTGTTTAGATTTTTAAAATGAATTTCAATAACAAACATTCGCACCTTTCAGACGAATCTATGGCACTTACACCCATGAAATTTGGTACACAAGTAGTGCAGACGATAAGTACGTGCACCTCGAAGTCCGAATTTTAAATTTTATTCTAGACTAATTTTTTATGGAATATTTGGTTCTATTTGCGTTAAGGTTCACCAGATGGTGGCACTCCAAAAGGGAAGGCCCAGATTCAGACCTTGCGAAGCTACAAACTCGAATTATTTAACCATAATGGTTGAAAAACTAATTTGAGTTTCAGTTAGAGAAAGGGAAATTCCATTTTTCGTCAACGTTTTTTAATTATTTATAAGTTTCATTATTATCCGATTGACGATTTTTAATTATTTATAAGACTAGCCGGGTTTCACCCGTCCAGCCAGTCGGTTTAGGGACCTGCTCAATTCAGCAATCATCGTCAGAGAATTGAAACACTAAAAAATAACTAATAAAAGTATTTCAACCTTTTTCGGTTTAAATAACGGATATATAATCCTCTTTTTTAATTATTATTTTCCAGAGTTCACTTTTTTAATTTTTGACCAGTTCCGGGTACCAAAGAACCAATTATTCACCCTTACGAGTGGGGAGGAAGGTAACTTCTGGAAGAAATAATTTTTCGCCTACACGCGGAGGGGTGAGGGAAAGGAAATTTCTCGCCAGGGGGGGAGGGAGTAAAAGAATCTTTGTTCTGACGATGATTTTCACTGACGACTATGTTTGTTGAAGGGTACGGGTCCCTAATCCGACCGGCCAGACAAACTAAGCCCGGCTAGACAAACTAAGCCCGGTTAGCATATATATATATATATATATATATGTGTGTGTGTGTGTGCATGTGTGTGTGTGGGTCAGGATAACCGTGCGGTGATTAAAAATAATTAAACTATTATAAACTATACTAACATTTAATGAATATTACTTACTTACAAAAATATTTACAAAGAAGCGTTGTTAATTAACCTTTTACACGCCAATGTTCCCAAATGGGAACATACAGTTTAAAATTCAATTAAAAAAAAAAGTTTCATTATATCAGTCTTGTAAAAATTTCTCATTACAAATAAAGACATACTGATTTTTTGACATAAGAATTATGTTCCAAAAATAAAATCAGTAGTGTACAGAAATTCGCAAAAAACAGCTTTTTTAGCACTTTCGACATGGCATTACTTAAAAATTCTCCAAAAATAGAAAAATAAACTAAATTTTTTAAAATAACGTAAACTATTCTTATAAGGGTTCACTTTAATGATAAAAAAATAGATATCGAAATTCGGAGAAAAAATGCGCCTTATATAAGAAACCAAAGTTGAATGTTCCCAAAAGGGAACATTGGCGTGTAAAGTAGTAGAAAAGTACATGTTTTTTAAATCTCAATGAAACTGTTGAAAAAAATGTTTAAAACTTCAAATAAAGTATTACGTGGTTCAATACACTATGGAAAACGTGTCTAGTTGTTGTTTCATGTTCCCCTGTGTCTCCCCACACCCACGTCTCGGAGGGGAGGGGGGGGGTTTGGGCGGAAGGGGTAAAGAGTGTTTATGGCTGCAGCTGTGAAACTCTTGTTTATTTCACAGCAAACTTTGCTTTTTATATTTTCTTTTCTCCTATCATGGAATAGGACATTTAAGAACAGCGTTCATGGGGAAACCTCGTGATTGTTTTTTTCTTTTCTCTTTCTAAATACACCGCCACAGCATTTTGGAATCTATACTTCTCTGGGTCGGACATGCCGAATCCAAAGCGATTTTTAACTGTTGAAGAGGCTTTAGATTACCTGGAAACTTTATCAGATGACTCTGATGGAGATGTTATTGATATATGCCAATTCCCCCCTGAAGAAAGTGGATGCATCACAGATGAAGAAGATATAAATGAGGAAACTTTTGAATGCGTTATGCCTGCAGATGTTTGTGGAGAAGTTGAAGTTTTCGCGAACATTTCGGATAACGATTCCATAGGATATGCGGATGTTCCTTCAACTTCGAAAGAACAGCCAAAATCTAAGAGAAAACGATTATCGGGTACACAGAAAAGCACCGACTATCGCTGGAATAAATCTACAACTTTTGAAAAGAAAAGTGTGGAAAATGCAGGCATTGAAGATATATGTCAAGTTTTCCCAGAGATTGTTACCCTTTCCCCAATTGAAATTTTTCATAAATTTTTACCCATAGACTATTTCATTCATTTGGCGAAAATGACAGAACTATATGCCTTACAGAAAGGTGAAACACTGGATTTGGATGAAAATGATATAGGTCAGTTTTTCGGACTACTGCTGTTTAGTGGGTACCATAGCTTACCAGGCGAGGATTTATATTGGAGCACACAAGACGATCTTATGATTCCAATTGTGCCATCTGTTATGCCAAGGAACAGATTTAGAAAATTAAAAAAATACTTTCATATTGTGGATAATACAAAGTTGGTTCCTGGCGATAAAATGGGAAAAATTTCTCCCATTTATGAAGAACTTCAGAAAAATTTTCGTCAGTTTGGCGTGTTCCATGATAAGCTGAGTATTGATGAGTCGATGGTGCCTTATTATGGTCATCATTCGGCCAAAATGTTTATCAAGGGTAAACCAATACGTTTTGGTTATAAAATTTGGATGCTTTGTTCTGCAAGTGGTTATCCCTATGCAATGAATATATATAGTGGAAGAAGTTCTGAAAATGAAAATTCACCACTTGGATCACGAGTCTTATGGGAACTTTTATCCCATGTTAGAAACCCTGAAAAACACCAAGTGTTTTTTGATAATTTTTTTACTTCACATAAGCTCATGAGTGACTTATCCGATAAGGGCTTCAAAGCTACTGGAACGATTCGAGAAAATCGAACAGGAAGATGCCCTCTAGTATCTTCTAAGGTAGTTTCAAAATGGCAAAGGGGAGGGTTTGATTTTCGAAGTGACGGCAAAGTATACATGTGCCGTTGGAAAGACAGTGCTGTAGTAACTATAGCATCCAATTATTCATCCCATGAACCTCTAAGCAAAGCAAAACGCTTTTGTCGAGTTCAAAAGAAAAAAACTGATATCCCTCAGCCACATCTTATAAAGATGTATAATGAAGGAATGGGAGGCGTCGATTTATTAGATAGACTTCTTGGGACTTACAGACCCCAGTTTCGCAGCAAAAAATGGTACTGGAATTTGTTTAACAATGCCTTGAACATGGCTGTTGTTGCTGGATGGATTCTACACACATATGCACACAAGAACACAGCACAAGTATTGTCACATCTCAATTTTCGGAGAGAAGTAACTTTAAATTTACTACGGATGAAACCAAAAATTCATACCATTCCTGGACCTCGTGTGCATCAGTCAAAATCTTTAAGAAAATCTGATGCACATTATATTGTAGACTTTTCTCAGGGACGTTGTGTTGTGTGCCAAAAAAACACAAGAAAAGGGTGCTATGAATGCGAAAAAAGATTGCACGTAAACTGTTTTCCCCAGTACCACGGACAGTAAACAAAATTTTTTTTAAATGTAAAAAAAGAAAGTATCTTGTGAAACGGTCGGTAAGATTGTTGTTTTTCTATTTCTTATATTTTACTTTTTATACTTATTAGTTTTTATACACTAGTGTGAAATATTTCCTGTAATTTTAGTCTATAATTGCATCTGCTTTCATATTTTTTCATTTCTACATTTTTTTTGTAATTGTATTGATAAATAATTGTATAGCTAAATTTATGTATGATATAAATTTAACTTGTGTCATTTTTATAATAAACCTTAAAATTTTATATAGAACTGTTTAAAATTTGTATAGAAAAACCTGTGTTTTCATTTTTCTTATTTATATTTTCTTTTATAGGTACATTTAAAAACAAATTTATAATATAGTTTATAGATTTTTTAAGCTTAAAATGTGTAATTCTATAATAAATTAAAAGTTTATAGTTATAACAATTTAAATTTTGTGTAAAGAAACTAAGTTTTAAACCGAGTGCTTTACGACCGAAAACATGTTGAAAAGTATAGCGTTACACGCCAATGTTCCCAAATGGGAACATGCTGAAAATCAGGGATAAAAATTTTTTTTCCGGAATTTTTTTCTTCCATAGTTCTTATAATTGTCTCTAAACGTAATTTTTATGAATTAATAGCACTGATTGATCTCCGATCATAGTGCGGCGTTTAAAAGGTTAATAACATTATAAACTAATGAAGGAGCAGTCGTCTACTGCTAACAGACAAACGCGTCATAGCTCATCGCCGTCCATCGTCTCACTGGGGTTGCCAGATCTCTTCTTCTTTAGTTGAGCTGAATCGGCACAAACGAAATATAGCGTCATCTGGTGGAATATGCAGGTATCACAGTCTTATGTAGGCTCAGGAACCCACATTTTCGGGCCCTCCTGCACTCGGCTGGCCCTCCAGACGATACTGCAAATATAAAAAAAACAGCGACAGCAAGACTGAAAAAGTACAAAATTATCTGAAAAGAAACAAATGTTTGAAACAGAGCTTATCGTCTTAGCTCTAAAAACGAAAAAATGAGTCAGTTCGTCTTTAATCTTCATTTCCGTCAATTCGCCTTTAATCTTTATTTTCGTTAATACGTCTTTAATCGTCATTTTCATTACTTCGTCTTTAGTCGTCATTTTGAGATGATAGTATGTTTTTGCATTAATATTTTGGTATGATATTTTGGTATGATATACCATGGTTTTAGAAATGCAGCGCATGTCGTCCTTGTAGTTAGGTCCTTCATGACTTCCTTCTTTGACCACCTTCGTAGGTGTTGCCTCCTTTAACCTTAATGATTTTCTAGGGTCCTAAATATTTCGATTTTAGTTTCAAGTGCGGTCGGACCTGAGTTCTTTTTATAGCGACTAAATCGTTAACTCTATAAGGCTGTGGTTCTTTTCTTCGTAATTTATACGTCTTCCGGTTTTCTTCTTGGATTTTAACAATCCGTTGCTTTGCATGCTTTCTCAGTTCATCTCTTTGAGTTTCAAAATTAGCCTGAAATTCGATCTCGATTATTTCTTTGGCCTTATTCAGACCTCCTACATTCATCTTCGAACCAAAAAGTAACTCAAAAGGTGTTGTATCTATGCTTCGTTGATATGTGGAATTAATCGTCTGCTGCAGTTCGTTCGTAAATTTATATCACTGAGCTGGATTCTCTAAAGATAACTTTGAAAGAACTGATATGATAGTCTGGTTGATCCGCTCAATCTGTCCGTTGGCTCTCGGCAGGCCAGTAGTTATTAAATGATGTTTTATTTTCTCTTTAGAGCAATAGTCGGCAAACTCACCTGAGGTAAAAACTGTACCCCTATCGAAAATTATTTGGAAAGGGCTTCCAAAAACGGCTTTTATGGTTTCCAATTTTGATATAACTTCGGTAGATGTTGTAGTTTTTGTAGGAAAAATCCACACAAACTTTGTAAACGCGTCAATAATTGCCGGCACATATTTATAATTTTTATTTGTACTCTCCAATGGTCCGAGATGATCTATATGGTATGTGTGTAATGGCACGTCTTCTTTATGCAATGGGTGAAGAAGACCCTCCTTCTTTCCTCTTTTCTGGTTCACAAGAATATAGTGGACGCAATTTGATAAGATATTCTCCACTTTCTGTCTAAGTTTGGGAATGAAACAATAGTCTTCAATGTTTTCTCAGTATATTTGACTCCAATATGACCTCTCTCATGGGCATTTCTAATAATTTCGGTCTGCATACTTGAAGGCACAACCACTAATTCTTTACCATTATTTAATTTATACAAAATTCCATTTCTATCGCAATAGTATTCGTAACTAGAAATTTTTAATAATTCTTTGATCATTTTAATTTCGTCATCTTTATCTTGGGAGGATTTTAATTTTGGTAAGATGTTATCGACTGAGATACAACATATGTTTACAGGGACTCTACTTAGTGCGTCGACATGAGCCATCTTTGTACCGAAACGATGCTCAATGACATAATTAAATTCTTGGAACAACAAAGCCCAACGAGCAACACGAGTTGACATATCTCTTTTTTGCATAGTCTTTTCGAGCTCGGAACAGTCAGTGATAATTTTGAATGGAATTCCTAATAGGTACTCACGAAATTTTTTGTAATGCCCCAACAATGGCAAGAGCTTCAAGTTCGTAACTGCAATACTTCTTTTCGGCATCTGTCGTTTTTCTACTCATGAAATAGGTAGGGTGAAAGTTTTTAACGTTTGGGGGTCTCTGTAGCAAAATAGCTCCATATCCGTCTAAGCTGGCATCCGTGTGTAATCCAGTTTCATAAGTAGGATTGTATATACTTAAAACGGGCTTATCAACTAACAGCAATTTTAATTGATGGAAGGAGTTTCTTTACTCTTCGCCAAATCTAAACTTTCTATCTTTCTTCAAGAGATAACTCAACGGTTTATCAATAATGGAGTATCTTGGGATGAATTTCCTAAAATATCCGGTCTGTCCTAAGAAACTATGAACTTGCTTCAAATTAGATGGTTCTGGAAAATTAAGGACAGCTCTGGTTTTCAAAGTAGATGGAGAAATTTTACCTTCCTTAATGACATGACCCAAAAATTCAATTCGCTTCTTCAAAAAATGGGATTTCTTAAAATTTATCTGTAGTCCATATTCACTCGCAAGATTGAAAACTTGTTCTAGCCGTTCGATTCCTTCTTCGAGTGAGGAAGACAGAATGATTACATCGTCCATATAAGGCAAAACTATACCGTCATTAATCAGTGGTCGAAAAATTGTGTTAACGAATCTCTGAAACACTGCTGGAGAATTACATAGCCCGAAAGGAACCTTGAGGAATTGATATTGGCCTTCATGGGTAACAAATGAAGTGTATTTTCTACTGCTCTTGTTTACATCAACGTGAAAGAATCCATTTCTGAGATCGATAGTACTAAAGATACGCGATTCCTGCAGTCTATCTAATATATCTTCAATCAATGAGAGGGGAAATCTGTCCTTTACTATTACTTTATTTATTCTCTTGTAATCTACACACAAACGAGGTGCTCCGTCTTTTTTCTTTACGATTACCACTGGGCTACTATATTCTGAAGAACTGGGTTCTACTATCCCTTGTTCTAACCATTCAGTTACTTGAGCTTCGACAATCTTTTTCTCTGAAAATGGTAATCTACGGGGCTGATGGGATATAGGTTCATTACTTTATACCAAAATATCTAATTCGACATTTGATGTCTTAGTTTTATGTGGTACTTAATTCGAAACTAATTGTTGCACCTTATCCTTGAAAATATTTAGAACGTCAGGTTCAATGTTCAGTTCAACTTCATTAAAAGTTAAATCAACTGGTAGAACGGATAACGTGTTAATTTCTTTTACACACTGAGATTTATTTTTAATCGCAATTTCGTTTTCATTTATTAGCGTCTCACCTTGCATTAATACATTTATTCCTAAGATGACGTCATAAGACATAACATTGTTTTCAACAACAGAAATATCTGCATTACACTTAAAATCATCAACTTTGATATTTCCTTTACAATAACCTAATGGTTTCACTACGCATCTACCAAAACCAATTAAAGAAGAATTCGATGGAATTAATCATCTAACATTTAATTTATCAAACGCAGATTTGCGAAGTAGCGTTTCTTGACTTCCAGTATCTATTAGTGAACTTACACTTAAATCATCATTCATTACTCTATTGTTCAGTTTTGGTTCTACCCGAACATTCAATGTGGCTACTTCTGGTTTCGAATTTGTTCTAGGACATGATGAAGCAATTTGCCCAAAACCTTGACAAAGAAAACACTTGACGCCCTTTTCTTTATGGATACAAAATTTTGAAATGTGATTCTTTTCACCACAGTTAAAACAAATCTTATTTTTACGATTATCAAAATCATTGTATTTCATTTTTTCAAAACCACCATTATACTTCACTTTATTTACACTTTCGTTTTTAAATTTAAATCTATCACTATGCTCATATTTTGATTTCGTTTTATCAAAAGCATTAAATCTATCATTAAAATCATATTTCGTTCTAATTCTTTCGAAAGAAACTTTACTCTTTGCCGAATCACTCTTTATTACTTCATAGATTTTAAGTTTTTCATTGAATTCTAATAAATTCTTACATCCGCACAAAATAGTTTTGTTTTCCGGTCTATCATTTATTCCTTTAATAACATATTGCATTAAAGCAGATTCCTCAACTTTACAGCAATTGCACAACTCTTTCATGTTAAAAATTATTCCTCAACTGTTTCAGAATCCCTCATTTTTCTTTTACTCAAAAGATCATGCAAATTTGCTGAAATTATCTCAAAAGAAATTTCATCAATCAAGGCTTGTCTCAATTTTTGCCACGAATTAATTTCGGTTTCTGTTCTAACAAATAACAAAGCATTTCCAACCAATGATCTTTTAGCCATAAAAATTTTTGTAAATCCGACAAATTAAATAGTATTGAAATATTCTCAAAGTGGTCGATCTAATTAATTATATTTTCATGCGATTCTGCATTGAATTTAGAAATGGTACTTTCGATATCAGCATACTTAATATTAACACTTGGAATAACAGGGTTCGCATAAAAATTACTTCTATAAACAATATCACATTGTATTGAACAATCAGCTATATTTTTCTTTTCGTTTATGCCGCACTGCATTGAAAAATCATTTTTACTATTCCCTTCTTCGCATTCTGAGTCAGAAGACAAAACATCTGTATTACTGTTATGAGCCAGTGTTTCGATATTACATAATAGAGATAGAATTATTTTTGTAAGTTCTGGTTTAGCTCCTTCGAAAGAAATGTTTAAAATGTTTGATATGGTAATAAGATCGCCAATCGAAAACACATCGTCAGTCTTTTTTATTTCTTTTGAAATTTATCACTTCCGATTTCGAAATCAAATCCTTCGAAATTCCTAAGTCTCTTTCGATTCGATCTATTCCCGTCATAATCAAAAATTAGTCTATGTAGAATTTTGATTTTATCTGATTTGAAATTTTTCCATTCAACGCTTATTTCTTTTATATCATTCAACATCATCTTGGAATATGAAAAATGTTCACGAACTTCTTAAAGATGCTTGACTTTTAATCCACGTCTTTTAAATCGTAAATCTTCACTGGAAAGCTGTCAGTGGTAATCCATAATATAATCGTTCATCCTAAATTAAGTCTTCGCGAATCAATTTTAAAGTTTCAAACAAAATTAAAATTATGTCTATATCTTTAACCTGGTATCCCACTTCTGTGTGTGGGTCAGGATAACCGTGAGGTGATTAAAAATAATTAAACTATTATAAACTATACTAACATTTAATGAATAATACTTATTTACAAAAATATTTACAAAGAAGCGTCGTTAATTAATAACATTATAGACTAATGAAGGAGGAGTCGTCTACTGCTAACAGACAAACGCGCGTCATACCTCATCGCCGTCCATCGTCTGACTGACTGGGGTTGCCAGATCTCTTCTTCTTTAGTCGAGCTGAAGCGGCGCAAACGAAATATAGCGTCATCTGGTGCAATATGCAGGTATCACAGTCTTATGTACCCACATTTATATATATATATATATATATATGTGCATATATATATATATATGCATATATATATATATATATATATATATATATATATATATATATATATATATATATATATATATATATATATATATATATATATATGTATATATATATATATGCATATATATGCATATATATATATATATATATGCATATATATATATATATATATATATATATATATATATATATATATATATATATATATATATATATATATGTATATATATATGTATATATATATGTATATATATATATATATATGTATATATATATATGTATATATATATATATATATATATGTATATATATATATATGTATATATATATATATATGTATATATATATATATATATATGTATATATATATATATATATATATGTATATATATATATATATATATATATATATATATATATATATATATATATATATATATATATATAATACCACAATTCTGTTATGTTATATTTAACATATGTATACTAATTTCAACTCTTCTATATTAAGCCAAATTCCTTAAAGAAATTGATTAATTCATATTTCATTATGGATAATTGTGATATAAATTATTGAAATATATCATGCAGAATTATTTTTCTAATTTAAAAAAGAATAACCGTTCAAATTATGAAAGATTTACAAGCGTATTTACTAGGTCAAAGGGTAGGATAATTAACCTTCTTTTTTTCGAACGCGGAGGCACTTGTCGCTAGACATTCGCCTGTATGTACACCGCGAGACAGCTGGCCATTCATTTAAGGGGGCACCATATAGGTGGCCCTTACTAACCACTACAAATCGGTCCCGTAATTTAGAACCGAGTCGAGTGACGAGACGGGTACACTTGACCCCGCACCTCCAAAGGTAAATTTGAGAACTTGGCATTGCAGTCACCACAGATTTTTCATTCACCAGCCACCATTAAAGTACACGGCGATGGATTTGCTAGCGATGGGCATCGAACCAGTGACGTTCAGATCACTGGCTGTCTGTCTTTGACAACTTGGACACCGCGCCCAGGATAATTAACTGATCCTTTGCTTCCTGGACTTGACTATACTAAAGTATTACTATACTTGAATTTATATAAATATGATTTAAAAATCATAAGCATGTCCATCCTAACAATAAAACTTAAAAGAGTAAGTCAAACTTAACTTTTCCAAGCTTGATGTAAATCCTGTAAGATAAATATTTTACAAAAGTTCTCACACATTACGCCCAAGAGTACCACCATAACAATACATTCTTAAAGATTCCAAGCATGCCGAGGGACGTTAAAATTGCATGAAACTCACCCACTTGGAAGAAATAACTAATGAAAATACAGAGTTACTTAAATCGAGGGAGTCTCAAATGACAAAGAAAGCATTGGATTACAAAGCCTAGAGATTTTAGTTTTTAGAGGAAGATAAGGTGAATTTAGGGAGGTGTCATTAAAACTTTTTGTCTAAAAAGTCATTGCAATTTTCATAAATACCGGCAAGAACGTGTAAAAATAACCGAAGAAAGATATGCTTACCGAAATAAAAGAAAAATCAGTATTTTCGTCGATTTCCACGATTAATCAAAACGTTCCTCCAAAAAATCTATTCATAGATCTTAATGAATTAGTAAATCGTAGTTTTGGAAACACTGATTTAAATAAATGCATAATTAATTAAAATGTTTGTCTAAATATCTACATTTTATTTATCTTAACACATAACAAACAATTTGAAATTAATGACAAAGAAATAGTTTATTTCAGTTTATTAATTTGTTTCTTACTTTCGTACTTACATACATACTGAAATTAAAAGTGGACATTTTTTTTTCATTTACTTAGTTTCATCTTAGTTTATTTATCATTTCCTTAATTTCCTTATTTCTTTTCTTATTTACACGAAAATAATATTTAAAAAGTATTTTTTATCGAATAAATTTTAAACTTTTCAATCTAAACCATGCGCAAGTATGATTTGTGTCAGATAAAAAACTTTATAGCTTCAACATTACTTCTGAAACCGGGAATCC
Source organism: Dolomedes plantarius (assembly GCA_907164885.2). Lineage (NCBI taxonomy): Eukaryota > Metazoa > Arthropoda > Arachnida > Araneae > Dolomedidae > Dolomedes > Dolomedes plantarius. The sequence continues at coordinate 58,335,007 of OU015492.1, forward strand.
AACCCTGATTCATCGCATATCCCTAAAATTTGAGCAGGTTTATTCCATCAGAGTTATTTAGTGATTTGGGGAACTCTTCATAGTTATGCCTGCAATTCCACGCACTGTCCACCCATTTTGAAACTAATGGAACGTGATTTTGGCATTACTTTTACATTTTTTTCAGTTGTACTGGAAATCCCATAATCTCGCTAATCAGTGCACGGGTGGCATAGAAAACAGAAAAAACACATGCAGTTAAAAAATTGCCCAAAGTAAAACAGAAAAAGAAATCAGAACTTCTAAACGAGCTACCTACAGGACTTAATGACCTACGTTTAACGGATAATTGGTGCGTCTGAGTAATATTTTATTTATGTTCCGACGATGCTAATTTTTTCCCCTGCATTGTTATTTGTCATATGCTTCCTAACAGTCCTTTATTGCTCTAGAGGGATGTGGTTCGTATGCTTGTTAGCTGAGTCTAAGGGTACTGAAGTAAAGGTCTGATATGTCATGAAGCGACAAAAAATACGCCCTTTCCCGTATATAGGATAAATAAGCTTATTCTAATCACGTGTATCTGTAAAATCTATCCTGTAATAAACTCCTCATTGTTAGTGCTATGAACAAACACTCTTTGTTATTTTAAGTGCAGTAATTTTACTTTCTTGTCGTTCAGACTCTTCCTTTTTGGAAATGAATTACTGAAGAATTTGAAAATTTTCAGTGAACAAGCATAAGTGCAAAAAAAAAAAACGCAGCTTTTCGACATTCCATTATTTGTTAATTATGTATTTTTTTAGAAAGATGCAATGAGGTTCTGCTTTAGAATTATGAATGTTAAATTTAGTTATTCCTTCTTAAAAATACACCAATTAACCTTTAATTTTTAACTAATTAATTTAACCATTTTTCTTTATGACAATTTTAAATTGATTAAAGAATCTGCTTTCTTTTTTTCCTTTTGTTCAAATAATCTGTCCCCGATTCTTTATTTATAGCTTTTATTTTTCCTTTCCTTATTATACGCGTAAGTTTGCATTAAAAATAGCATTGAAATTCAATTAATTATTGGGAAAATACAAATAGCCCATAATGATGAAGAAATAAAATCAATTGTTTTGTAATTTTACGTGAGATCAGATATAAAAGAGCAATTATAATGATCTCCTGTAGTATTTGTTTTAAAAATTCACTTTTTATTGTTTAACGGTACGAATATATTATTTAATCACCAGAAAGTCATGGCTAAGTGTTGATTGTTTTTGTCATCAAACAAAGAGAGAATTAATAAATTATAATTATATGGTAAATAAATTTATTAAATGTAATGAGTACATTATTCCGTACTGATTTAAACAAGGGTTTTGAATATGAATTAAAGCATCCTCGAAAACTTTTTTAAAAACTCCAAAACTGTGCTTTCACATGAAAGTTAGACGAGGTATTATTATGGACTAGAAATATGGATATAATGGTATGTGTATAAAAGTATATTTTCTGAAGAAAAAGCTTTTACTCTTAAACCTGCCTTTAAAATTTTCAGTTCTTATCTACAGATAGTGTAACATATTTAGTCGCCAACATCTCCTAAATTCATCTCTACTTTTAAGCTACTATCTACCGATCTAGTTAAATATTTAGTTTATCCTCTTTTTCAAATTTCCGATGAAAGAGGAACTTGTCTAGTAATCGATAAACACAATTTGTCAAATAGAATGATTCAAAAGAGTCCAATAGAATGCATTCATCCAATGATTACCTAAGAGCTTTATAAAGCAGGGATGGGACAAATGTCATAAAGACTCTTCTATTAATCAATTTTCCTAGAGACCATTCATACTCCACCCCTATTCCTAAGGGTCGCCCAACCACACCTTCCGATTTATGTCCGAAATCAATTTTTGTAGATGCTTTATGTCACTTTTAAGATTAATTAACAAATTGCTTTTGAAGCATTTTTACGAAAGCTTTGGAAATTTAATCAATTTCCACTTAATTTTATGTGCATGTAAATGTAAAAGAACTTCATCTAATTAAGAGTTAAAAGACTTACTTTAGTTTTTATTACATATATTTAAAAATTATATTGAGTAGTTTGAAAACTATCCACAATCATACGTTTTTCCCTCTTTGTCAAAATATTAAAGATGTCGTCCCTATAGAAGAATAAAAGGAAATAATTATTACCATAAAGGATTATTAAACCATAAGATTCTTGAATGTTTTACTGAAGATGCTAGATTAAAATCTGCTGTCTACTGAGAATTTAGAATTACATATTGCAAGTTTAAATTCAGTCTTGTGTGTTTAGGAGAGTTAAACAGTTGAATGGCATTCAAGAGAAGATAATCCTCTATACAGGCTTCACTCATTTTGATTATGAATTGGACTCGAAATCAAAATGCCATGTTTGTTTACTTAGAAACATTTTTGCACTCTGAAGCAATGCCCCTCTCATTAAAGTTAATCACAAGTTAAGTTTATTAAAATAGCTGTCACATTATGTTATTTAAAATTATTGGACACCAGAAAAAATGTGCCTGAGGCTAGTGTTTAAAAGATGTGTTTTGGTATGAATTTGAAGTTTAAAATATGTTGACAAAATTTTTCGGCTCTTTTCTTGCGACCTGTAATAGTACCACTGTAGATATTGGAACGAGACTTGCAAGTGGCAGAGATCATCGGTGTATCAGGAAGTACAATTTCAAAGAGTATGATACGGTATAAAATTGAAGAAGCTGCTTCCTATAAAATCCGAAAGTGTAGACATCAAAAGAAGATGTCATCGAAGTGACTAAATTTCTTATGTATGGTATGATCATATCATCAAAGATGATGTCATCATAGAAGACAGAACTTCTTATGTATGGTATGCAAGAAACTGAAGACTATATCACATCAAATAACGACAGAGGTAAACATAATTTGTAAAGTTCCTGTTTCATTAAGGGGGGAAATCACCTTAAAACCTTCAAAAAAAGTAATTTTCTATTATGATTTAAGTTTGAAGAATGAAATGTAAGGAATCTTTGAAAAAAAATCTAGTCGATACTACAATTAGAACCGATTTTATGGCCAAATGTATAAAGGTAATAGTAAAGCGATTTATAGTAATTTTAAACTTTAAACTGCTTTTTCTAAAAACTGTTTTTTTTTTTCAAACTTGTTCTCACTTTTTCTTCAAAACTAATGGTCACGAATGACTAAAATTTTGTGTACATTTATATCCAGTATGTTTATACAATTTCTACCTAAATTTAGGTAAGTACATATTACTAATTTTTTACAGCAATTTTTTGTGAAAATATTTTATGATATTTCTTGTACATTACAATACATATTCGTGAAAAAAATATTTTTATCTGAAATATTGTAATTATTTTAGATGTAGATTGAAGTATAACCTACGGATAGAATATATACAAATAATTATATATACATATATATATATATATATATATATATATATATATATATATATATACGGTATATATATATATATATATATATATATATATACGGTATATATATATATATATATATATATATATATATATATATATATATATATATATATATATATATATATACCGTATTCCTTCCAATCTAAGCCGAACCCCAAATTCTCAACACGTTTTTGTGAAAAAATGCCACCTTCGATTCTAAGCCGCATTAAAAATTCTCAACACGTTTTTGTGAAAAAATATAAAATAGTGTAAAAAGGTTTACGATATCCGATATTTATGAAATTATTTTAAATGAGAGCTAATAAGAAGTAAATAATTAATTTATTTTACCAGTATTAAAAACTTTTAAATACGTACATGAACCTGCAATTGCTCTAATCGTCAGTATTATGTTCCGAAAATGATTCGTCACTCCCGCTGTCAGAGCTGACTTTGGAACTGGTGCCTGCGTCGCCATTTTTCCACACGATGGTGTCTTCCGTGCCATCCAATGCATTTGTTATGCAACATTTTTAAAAGAATGTATAATAGTCTCATTGGAAACTTTTTTCCAGGCAATAGATATCCATTCTGCAATTTTCGAGATACTTGCCTTCTTGATTTTCCCCGAAGCAGTTAAAGGGTGGTTTTCCAAATGCAACCAGTCTTCGTACTCTCTTTTTACGTAGTCCTTAAATGGCTTATTAATGCTTTACATTTTTGCATTTGAAAGGGGTGGAAACTCAAATTGCCCATCCAACGAATTTTTTCGCATTCGAACCTAAGCCGCACCCGATTTTCAGCAGCATTAACATTGGAAAAAAAGTACGGCTTAGATTCGAAGCAATACGGTATATATATATATATATATATATATATATATACCGTATATATATGTACCGAGCTGAGAGTCATTATTCATAAAAAAAAAACTTTTCTACATAAAATAATTTATAATAATTTCCCAACAATTCTGCTTTTCTTTTCTAATAGGCAAAGCTTTGTACAATTCACCTCGAAAATTGGTTTATTTTAATTAGAAATGAACTGTTTGACCACACATTAAGCTTGGTAGTAAAATCGGTGTATTTTTGCGAGTGCAAAGGTTATCTCCCCCCTTAATATGAGTTTGTTATGAGGTGGTATTTATGTTCTATGGAAAATCCTGTAGCCACTGTCACAAACACCTATAGCAGAAAACGTGTCAGTGCCATTGTAGCAGTGAAAGTTGAATTATTAAGTTGGGGTTGTTATTAGATATATTAATTAATACTTATACTATTAATGATGATTATGATTTTAAATTCATTGCTTAAAGATTGTGGTTAGTACATTGATTGATTGTGATTTCCAAATAATGGAAACTACTCTGGTTTATACTTACAAATTAATTTATTGATTATTAACACATAAATAATACGCTGGAAGTTACTAAATATTTCCTCCGGCATTTACACATTATTCACAACTTCTTTACTACTAACTTAATTCTTTACGACACATATATTTAGCTCATTCAATTATTATGACAATATTTCGTACTTCATCTACACATATTACTCTCAACTTCATTCCTACTAAATTAATTCACCACAACACCTATATTTAATTCATTCAATTATCATTACAATCCTTCTTACTTCATCTACACACCTCACTCTCAATTTCATTACTACGGCACATATATTTAACTCATTCAATTATTATGACAATCTTTCGTACTTCATCTACAACTCTCAACTTCATTACTACGACACATATATTTACTTCATTCAATTATTATGACAATCTTTCGTACTGCCTCTACACATATTACTCTTAACTTCATTACTACTAAATTAATTCATATATATAAGCATAACATCATATTAAATTGTTTGTACGAATTATCGGTCAATTCATTAACATCTTATAATCAAACACTATACTCCCACAAAGCACAAGCCGGGCCCGACCTGGCCAAAGCCCCACTGGGTTAATCCCGGCTGTGCGAACAGACCCACAGCAGGCGACCACCCATCGCACGGCCCAGACAAGCCCCCACAGCGCCAACACCAGGACAAACCCCACAAAGCAAGGAACATGCGGACTCCAAGCAGAACAGACGGAATGGCCATGAAAGAAAAAAAATTGAAGAAAAAGAAAACTCTGCCGGAGGACACTCGCAAAGGCCAACTCACAAGGAGAAGGAGATAAATAATTAAAAGTGAGGAAGGCAAAACAAGGAAGAAAACCCAAACGAACGACAACACATAATTAATGAATGAGCAAAACGCGAACCTAGTAAGTTAAGAAGATTAAAGAGCCACCGAAAGTTACTGGCAAGATGACTCGAAAAAATTAAATAAAAACTAAAAGACGGCAGCGTTGCAAATTCCAGACTGGAGACAACTAGGCCTAAATTGGGGATGGTCGATTTTGAGAGGGAACAGTAGCAACCCTGGGCGCAAAACTAGCAACATGGTAAGAACCTCATCGTTGCTGTGCAACCCACCCTGCGGAACCCTCGTGAGCCAGCATGTCCTGTATTCGCCATGGACACCACTCCAATGACGAGGACCGTGACCTTTAGGGTTGGACCAACTCAAGGAAGGCCCAGCTAACCTAACAAGGCTGCAGTCGATAGGTCAGAATCCGAAGATAAGACCAAATCTCCTGACTTACGCAGGCCCCGTGCCTTTTCGTTCATCATGGCAGTCAAACACTATACTCATTGCGCTCTATATTAATTATTATGGCTACACACTGAGAAGCAATGATAGCAATATAAAAAGGAAACGCAAAGTCGGTACCTCGGAAGATGACTGTTGAATCACTATGGGCAGCTGGCACTCGTAATAATGAATTTCGTCGTATTTATCATCGCACGGAACTAGGACACATTCTTGTCTGGAATAAGGCTCCGTCATTTATGGGAGACACTCTACGCTCATCGTCGGTTCTCTAACTCCATCACTCCTTGCAGACCCTCGGCACGGGATACTGGGCGCTCGACAACTTCTATCTCCAAACTTCTAACTCACTCTCCTCATAGGTATATATGTGCCTTGACACCACTTCTATATCTCAAAAACTTCTGACTAACTCTGACTTGTTAGGTTATCTCTGCCTTCACACTATTTCTCATTTCATATTATTTTCTTATTAATGTTGACTTCGCCTCTTATAATTTCCATTGGTCATATTATTACCATGGTATCGCCATTCGTCCGTGGCTGCCTGTTCTCAATCCCCTTTTTACCAATGCGCATTGAGGGCGGGATTTATAAAATTCTCCCTCAAATTTAACTTTCCCATGCTTCGGCTTCAAGCAGGTGGCCTGTTTTACAGCCATCATAAATTTTCTTTTCTTCTATTCGTGCAACTCACTCTCTTCAACTTTTATCTTCTATTTCTTGCTACAGACACAATCTCTAAATTTCGTTTCGGTATATTGCTGGCTTTCTTCCCTTCTCTTTTATTGCCCGTCATTTGCCCTGTTTCTTTCTTGCATTTAACAATTATTTTACTTTGTCCTGTACTTTTCAATGTTCCTGCCCCTGGCCGTGACACTACTGTCATGTCCCTATGACAGTCATGTACATGAACAGTCATTTCAAAGGACTGGTAGCGGGTCACCTGGTAGGATGAGTCTAGCTTCAAATTGTTTGTTACAACTTGTAGAATATACATCTGGCTCTATTTTTTGGATCCTTTTGTCAAGCATCTGAATCTGTGGCGTGCTATCTATTGGTATTCCTTTGGACTGTCCATTCTATTACATATAGTAAGTATGCCGAATATGAGATCCCTTTTTATTTTCATATATAACTTGGAAAGTAAGTGAGGGATTATAGTACCAACTTGATATCCGTTTAATACATATATTTTACTACATATAACAATGATAGAAAATTGAAAATAACCTTACAATTTTCTTATATGAAATTGTAAACACAAGTGTTCCATTTTTGGAGTCTGAAAAAAGTAGTCCTAATATGAGACCTCCATTCTACAACTCTAAATATGAATTTGAATTACTTAAAAGTTCGTAAAAGCAAAACTGTACACAATAATTTGATAACAGTTACCTATATACACTAATAGGTGAAAAAGAAAAGTGACATTTTAAACGAATTAGTTGGTTTACACTACAGGTTTTGTTTACTTTTGTTTTTAGATTCAAACTTTTCACATTGTTTACAAATAAAAAATTCACCAGCTCCAAAATCTTCATGGGCTCACCTAAAACACCTTTTACATTGATGCCACTGCTCTTCCCGTTTGTCTTCTGAAAATAAACAGCCACAAAAAGGACATTCAGCGTCGTTTTCATCGATGCTATCATCACTGCTGTCATGGCGAGAAAGTTTTTCATCATCTTCAAATGATCTGAGATCATCATAGCTATAATTAGGCTTATTCATTCTCTGTTTTTTAACTAGTGTGGCATTTTCATACATCCTTAATTTTCCCCTTCCTGTAAGGACCCCTTTGCCTTTATTATTTCCTTATCCTTTTCTTTTTTATCTTGATCTCATTTTCCTTGTTTATCCTTTGATTTCTTAACTTATAGGTCTATTCCTTTTTTTTTCTTGTAGGAAACAAAGTTTTTTTCGAATATGTTGTAGTTCTTTTATTAATGCTATCAATTAATTTATTTATATAGGGCGATGATGTGATAATATCGGCTTTATGGGCCCTACTTGGTTTCGATGTGTTTTTCTCAGGTAACGTAGGCAAGGGATTTATTTCTTCAGGAGTCACTAAGAACTGGTTTGAACTTGTTGTTTGATCAATACCTTCCACATTGTCACAACTGCTACATGGTTGTGGATTTCGCCTGGGCGTCATAGCATCTGCATCTTCAGAGGAAGTAAAGCTGTGAGAATGCAAACTAAAATGCCTAATATAAGACCCTATCTCATATTAGGCATGCTTTGGGGTCTCATAATATTGTTGAACACGCCAACGGAATTTTTAGGTTAGGATTGACGTTAGCTTAAAAACAAACAGGTGTGTTTACACTCCACATTTATAGCTACCTATCCAATACTAATAGTTTTAATAAGAGTCTTACCTTGAAGGTGAAAACAGCCAATGAAAATGGTGATACAAAAAAGTCGACGAGCACACATTCAGGCACCACAATACTGCAAAACAATACTGCACCTTTGTGTGCGCTTGCAGACACTCGACTGACTCACCGGTTACGAATCATGCAATATACTGCTGTTTTACGCTCCAGTCGCCAGGCGGCAGTACTTGATACGTCCTATAAGCTGGGGTCTCATTTTAGGCATACGTACCCTACTTATTATATCCGTGTCCATTCTGCTGAATAATAGTTTTTCTTCGGCATACTGGTGTACAGCTATATTGAAAGTCTACGAAATCATTCTGATGAACCACATGCCTCTTATATGATTCAAGCGTTGTTCCCGGTTGAATGACTTCACATGTTTTCAACATGTTAAGGCACCCATTCATCGTTCCTAACGAGTCATCGATATGAGGATGTGGTACAACATCTATCTTGGTTATCTAAATCGCCTGACTTTAACGTCATTGAATACCTGTGACGACAATTGGTAAGTAAGGTTCTGTCACGTTCTCCTCCTCTGGCATCATAGAAAGAGTTACGGTATAAGTTTCAGGATAAGCCTAGTCTAATTTCTCATGTATTAGAGTTTTATCCCATTATCCCACCTTTAGTGTTTCCTAAACCTGTATAGGTTAGTTTTTGTCATGCTATGAAGGATATGAATTTTAGTAAACTTAAAATAAACGAAACACACATACATTAAAAATAGTCAAAACCTAAACAATTTCAAATCTTCTGCAACCAATCTTTATCTAAGCTTTGATATCGATTATTTAACCATTAAAACCAATGAAATCAATGGCACATTAAGCTAAAATTCATTCATATAAACAACCTACGTAAATTCTCTTAGGAACAAAACAGATCATATTTGAGCTTTTCTGATCTGCATTTAAAAATGAAAATACTCTGACATAATTTTCATTCCATCAGTATTCCGTATTCCCTTAATGTGCAGTCTAAGTGCTTTTTGTGCTTTGCAGCGCAGCACTTTAGTAATCTGGAAAATGACGGAAGTTTAGATGAAAGAAATGTAACATTTCTTGCAAGAACTTTCTTTTCTATTGTGCTGCCACTATCATTTAAAAGTAAGATTTGGGATTAATCAAGTCAACCCACATTGTAAAAGAATACGTGGGGAGGCTATAGATTAACCTCTATTTTAGAAATAACTCTTCAGGGAATAAATAACCAGTTGTCTTAAATTGAAGGGCTTCTTGATGCGTTCCCATGTTCAGTCATTTTCTATCTGCTTGCTTTTTCTTTTATAACATATCAGTTTTCAGTGACTCAAAACTAATACTTTTTCATTCTATTAAATAAACATTAATCCCTCCAGAGTCTCATTGCAGTTTTCTTCGATCTGTATCTTGAAAAGATTTCAATGTTTTAGAAGTAATTTTAAATGTCTTCATTTTTTTTCATTTCCACAATTTTCAGTAAAATCATCAATACCCTATAATTTTAACGTAAAATTTTTATTTAAAAAAATCTATTTATTTAAAATACAGTATTTTAAAATATCAGCAGTAAATTGCACTGTATCTTAAATTAAAGTACAATTTATTGCTGAATTTAAATATACATTTCTGCTTTAATTTTTATCTCAATCTATTCAGATAAACTAAGTAAATACTCTACATAGGCGCATAGAACTATTAGCTTAGTGGTTATTCAGAACTATTTAAGTGTAATTAAAATCTACACTTTGAAATTCGAATTGATTATATTGCGCGTGTCTCGAAATAGGGTATCTTGCTTCAATGAATCTCTCCGTTTGAAAATTGTTTTTCCTGATCCCTGCGGCATAATCTAAAAAGATGCTCGAAGGAATAAATAGTAGTCATTATTGCTAAATTTACTTGTAGGAATCATAAGAAATTAAAATATAAGGACAATATATACTTGTTTGTAATAGACAAAAATGTATAAGAAATTTTCATTAATCAAACAGAGGATACTCACAGGATTAATAGAACCTCGAATCCTATATACTAATCACGATCATCTCAAATCACAATGAAAATAAATGTTGAAGTAAGATAATTCGGACACACTGAAGCAGAATGAAGACAGACTGTGTCACAAAAACAATTCATATCTTACTTGTAATGTAAAAATTCCATGAGGGTATGTACCTACCAATCACTATTATCTCAAATCACAATGAAATCGAAGTAAGATAATTCGGATACACTGAAGCAGACAAAAGACAGACTATGTCACAAAAACATTTCATTTATTTTCTATAACGTAAAAATTTCAAGAATGTATGTATCTACCAATTACGATCATTTCAAATCACATTGGAAGCAAAGTTAGGTAATTCGGATAGACTGAAGCAGACTGAAGATAGATTGTGTCACAAAACTAATTCATATCTTTCTTACAATGTAAAAATTTCATGAGTGTACGTATCTATCAACACGGAGATCTCAAATTACAACGAGAACGAAGTAGATAATTTCGACACTGAAGCAGACTGAAGACAGATTGTGCCACAAAAAAAATTCATATCTTACTTGTAATGCAAAAATTTCATGAGTGTACGTATCTATCAATCGCGATCATCTCAAATTACACTGGAAGCAAAGTAAGTTAATTCAGATACACTGAAGCAGACTGAAGACAGATTGTGTCATAAAAACAATTCATATCTAACGTGTAATGTAAAAATTTCATGAGTGTACGTATCTATCAACACGAACATCTCAAATTACAATGAAAGCGAAGTAAGATAATTCGGACACTGAAGCAGACTGAAGACAGACTGGGTCATAAAAACAATTCATATCTTCCTTATAATGTAAAAATTTCACGAGTGTACGTATCAAACAGAAAAATATCAAATTATTTATATATATATAGCATTTCTATTAGATATTTAACTTCACTTCGAGAGCATACTTCTATTTAATCGTTTATACTTCCGTAAAGATACAAATAAAGTACTGTTACTTTGATGTACCATTATTTTTTCCACCCCCTTAAGAAATAAAAAAGGAGCTGCGAAGCACTCAATGTTATCACCTAGATGCCCGGAATAGCAGAATCTATTGTCGATACGACATGAAGAAGAAAAGTTTTAGCGCTTATTTCCTTTTTGTTATATTTAGCTGCAGGGTTGTGAGATGTATGATATTTTTCCTCTACCGGGTGCTATTTCTAAAAGTAGCATCTCTTTTATTTCTAAAAACGGACCTTTCATTTCGTATAAAAGGCAGACAAAAATTCAACTGATTATACCAGGAGTTAGAAAAATTAACATTATTTCTAATATTCAAAATATATATTTCTGCAATTTTATTAACATTTCACATATTCAAAGGGTTTGGGAATAGTTTAACCGGTGTAAGTTTATATTTTGTCGACCAAAGAGAACATCTATGACGTTATATTTTTCCTTTATCGCCCACAAGTGTGTTATATTAAGGCTTAAATTATTTTTTGACTTTGCATTTATTAACTAAAACATAAATAGGTTTGAGGTAGAAAAACTTTAAAAGCAAATATTAAATGTTCAAAATTCAACTGATTATTCAAGACGTTAGAAGAATTAACATTATATGTAATATTCGAAATGTATATTTCTAAAATTTTATTAACATTTCCCGTATTCAACGTGTTTGGGAATAGTTTAATCGGTATAAATTTCTATTTTGTCGACCAAAGAGAGAATATCTTTGACGCCTTATTTTTCCTTCATCGTCCACAAGTGTGTTACATTTAAGTGTAATTTATTTTTCGAAATTGCCCTTTATTAACTAAAACATAAACATTTGAGGTAGAAAAACATTAAAAACAAGTTTATTTAAAGGAACGCATTCTATAAGAGCTAAGGATACAAAATGTATGAATTCGAAATAAATTATTTAGAAATTCTACCCGAATGAAATATAAGACTATTTAAAATAGAGCAAAAATTTGTTTTAGGCAGGAGTATTGCAGTATTTATATGCATAAAATCAACAATTATGCAGGAATTTTATGTACTTATTTGGCCCGAAATGTCTTAAATTTTGAAATAAGTTACATTTCTGTCAATGGTGAAAGAAAACTAAATTCCTCGATTGAAGTCGAGGTTTTCATTCAAATACATAAATTTAAAGTAAAATTGTTGCCAAGTTTAGTGTTATTTTCTCTAAATTTTCAGATCAGTTCAGATCTTCCTCTATTAAATTGTGTATAATCTGATAATTTTTAAAGGACAATATATATTAAAAGAGATCTTTCAAATGGTGATTAATATATACTTTCAATTTCTTGATAATATTTCAAAAATAATATCTTATATAAATGAATACATGTTTAGTAATTCATATTTAAAACGTCAAATCCGTATTATAAATTTATGATAGGAGTCAAGACAAAACATTCATGTATCGCCAAGTAAGACTTTTTCATCTTTTACTCGACTATTTTAATATATATGCCATAAATTTCTAAATAAGCTTTGAAGGTACCCTTAATTTACTCATATTTAACTCATCTATACAATCTATATTTCATCATGTGCATTTCATTTTCAGTTAACTCTTAATAACTTGGTTTAATATTGGGTGTTCCTAAGAGGTAAGTATTAGACAGATACATAAATTTCCAATCCTTGCTGGACAGGATTGGGCGTAATAAAATTTTTCTAAGTAATAGAAAGCGATAAATTCAAGAAATCAATCATATAGTGAGCAATGTGGATTATCGTTTGTAGCATCTGCGAAGTATGTACTGAAAGGAGAAATTGTTATTTGCGTGTACTACAAGTAGCAAGGCTCGTATATTATTGCGTAATTCTACAAAGGAGGGAGAAATAATAAGAGAGTCATTTGGATATTATTTGAAGTTCGTTTTTGTGAAGAACCATGCAAAATGCAAACAATTATTCCCCAATAATTCATATTAATGTAAACAGAATTTTATGGAAATCCGGTTACAACTTTTATTATCCCCAAAAAGTTATAACGTGGTACGTTCGGAATCGGCATCGTTCCGAAACGGTCTTTCATTTTCTGATTCGGTCGGGAATGCATTCTCCTCTTTTAACTGTATACTGTATTCCAATTTTCTGTATACTACGTAAGAATATATATGAATGGACTCCGGGAATCGGGACTTCTTCTGGTTCTTCTTGTCTATTTTAGAGACGATGAACATTCGTTTAAGTCGTACGTTTATAGCATGTAAAGGTCCAAGCAAAAGGCTGGATGTACATGAAAATACTTTTTGAGTTGAGTTTAGCATTCGAGCTGATTGAATAAATATTTTTTAATCAAGTTGAACTCTTGTCTTGTGCATATTATTTGATACTGCACTAAAAGGTCAAGGACGATTTTTGTAATGCTGTGCCTAAGAATTGACTAACAGAATTCAAACAGTTTTATGTGGACAAGTATTATTTAAGTGAACACAAAGTTATATTTTGTCAGACAACTCAGGTCATAAAGTAATTTTCCCTCTTCCTCTACCATGGATGATAACTTATTAACTTTAAAATAATATATGGTGTATGTTTATGTAAATGAATAAGTTTTACCATTTCTTTTTTAAATTCTACTTTTCGTTTATATGATACAACTTTCGGACAAATAATACATGCCATAACGACGTCATTGATGCGTCTTTTTCGGATACTCAGTTTTAATGGAATCAGAAAGAATCTTCTTTTTTTTCAAAAGCGATATTTTCCTCTATTTCTCTAGATAGAAAATCACCGGGGCGGGAAATGTTATCGCTTAGAAATCTAAAGTGTTGGAGTTTCTTTTCACCGCTACACAAAGGAAGATCTTTTTCTCTTTTCTTCTTTTTTTCCCATGGTGTTATCTAATGCTGAGATGGTGAAGAAAGTTTCATTGTCAATTTGTTATTTGATAACTGTTTCTTGAGCTGTCGAAGTTTCAGCAGAGAAGAAAAGACGTATATTTGAGCGTGAGGGAGAAAAATGTATGTTGGATAAAATCATTTTGAATCTGCAGCTATACAATAGATTGTATGTGACATAAAATCATGGATATATTAAAAATTCTTTTTTAGACCTATAGTCATATTTTGTTTACCTTTTGCTGTTCTGCTTTATTATCCACTGAATTTTGAATCCGTTGGAGCTCGAATTGCGGGTTCTTTACAAATTCTCTTTTCTGAATAAAAGTTTGTAAAGAACGATATGAACGAATGAAATAAATAAATACGAATATTGTAAAAATGAGTTGTAAATACTCCGCAAGTATTGAGTACTAAGACTACTGTTTGAAATTTTGAAGGTAATATGAGTGCATGCATCCAGTTTTTAAGAAATTTAAAATTCTTCATATATGAAACACACCGATGAAAAAGTCTCTAAAACAAAGAAAATGTTATGAAATTAATATAGATATTCATTTGAAAAAAATAAATCTTCATAGTTACATATAGGAATGTCTAGATTGACAAAACTTGAACTAGTGCAGTATATCTGAAATTTGGGTAAAATGTTGTCCCATCTTTTGATTGGATAATGTCTTGTACGTGTTAAGGCACCGACTTAATCAAATTGGAACGTAGCCCTGAGGATTGGCTCACAATACTTTCTAAATACCAAGTCAAGAAAATTTGTTATATGCCACGGATTTTCCAACTCTCATTGAAGAATTTCTGAACAAAATACCGTAGTGACAGCTAATATCCTTCTGAAAGAAAACATAAAAAATATAACAGTACTCTACGACATTAAAATGCTTTTAACCAGTATCATACTAAATCTTAATATTATGTACCGTGAAATGAATAAACGTAGGATACATGCGGATAATAATGTTTGTACTATTTTTAACAATAGTAGGAATTACGAAATAAGAATAACTGTTTAGTTTTGGTTCAACAAGCAGACAGCCATAAAGTAATTGTTTTTTTTTGCGTGTTGGGGAATGACAGAATCGGGGCAATAGTTGAGTGAGAACGAAATTTAAAGCATCATTTCCACTCACCTTGTTAACAAGATTTTACTGTCGACTTTTAAGCCCAGACATGGAGAGATTTAAGCATATAGCTGGCTAACTAAATTTGTATTTTGCTGATTTAGAGTTACTTATTTATGTATGCGTGTGTATGTATGCATGTATATATATATACACACATATATATATATATATATATAACATTAAAAACCCCATACCATTTTAAAATCTAACATTATTCTAAATTCCCTTGGGCGTACGAGCTAAATTTCGCTTTTGATTCTAAGTTCTAGTAACCTCGAGAGAAAATATTAAATGGCTTCCTTTTTCAAAAATGCGCGGCGTCCCCCATATTTTAGATAAGCTCTGCGCAGATTACATAAAACCACATGTGACTTATCGACAACAGCAAATCCCTAATCGCTATGATGATCACATGACAAAGTTTATATAAACCGCCTGAACGGAAACATGTACGCTTTTTGGATCATGTAACTGCCTTGAGAAGACGTATTCGCCGACGAAATAAAAACTAGTATAATGCTGTAACTTGCTGCGTCGATTATTATTATAGCCACGACTACACCATCATTCCCTGTGATGTGCTGGACGCCCATTCTTCCTTGGGTTGTCCAG
Organism: Dolomedes plantarius; assembly: GCA_907164885.2. NCBI lineage: Eukaryota > Metazoa > Arthropoda > Arachnida > Araneae > Dolomedidae > Dolomedes > Dolomedes plantarius. The sequence goes on from OU015492.1 coordinate 58,351,083, forward strand.
TATGTTACAATTAGTGGGCAGGATTCGAACCTGCGCGGGAAAATCCCAATGGATTTCCAAGGCATTTCGGCGTTTTCGTTTCAGCGTCACCGCGTGTGAATTTTTCGCTTTAGCTGGGTGCATTACTGCGCATTTCTGCCTTACGATGGTGAATCAGCTCCATGTGCGACCTTCGATTGGAGGCCAGCGTGAACAGCCCCATTTCGGTGCTAGTGTGATTGTCAATAAGTGCTTCGGCTTGCTGTGAGATTCATCCTGGATCAGTTTCAACGTGTGGGCGTCCAAGTCCGGTGTTTCTTCAAAAATTGTGTATTTTCCTTTTCAGAAATCTTGTGCCGGAATGTGTATACTTACGATTTGTGTTCCCCATTGCTTCGTGTGATCACCATTTAAATTCTTCGCGAGTGTCATCATGTAAAAAGTGCGTAATCCCCACCATTTAAAAATCATCAATGAAAGTATTAGGTCATCGAAATTGTGTGCATAACAGAAAAATGTGTTCGCGATACAACTTCGTTCCAGCAGTTCAACGCAATAGTGCCTTCTTAAAATGTTACCTAAAGGAAAGGTTCTACAACTTCCGAAAAAGAAAAAAAAATTTCTTTTAAAGTGCTCTTTCATAGTGTTCCAATTGGGATACTGTGTACTGGGACTAACTAAGCCAAGAACTTCACCAAGATAAATTCAGAACCGAGCTACAAATGTTAAAATTATGAAGATATGTAATAGTGAAAATTAATAAGGATAATGGTAAAGAGTGTGAATAACACTTCAATTGGTAAGCTAAAATTTACAAATTATTGTGAAAAATTTTAATATTAATAGATACTGATAAAAAATTATTATAAATGTGTTTCGGTGAAAGTATTTTCAAATTATTGATTTAATTAAGTACCTATGATAAAAAATAAATCGATAAAAAGTAAAACGAAAGTAAGAATCATTGGTTTAAAACGTGTATTTTGCTTTTGATTTTAAAATGTTTCATTTTGATTTGCATTTTGATAGAATTTTAAGAGTATATTTTCATATTATAAGATATTTGAATTTAAAGAAATTTTTGAGACTTATATGTGATAAATTTATTATGAGTGTGTGTTTTTAGTGTAATTCCATGTTCTTTTTCTGATAATGAATATTTTAGTGTTTTAAGATAATTAATGATCCTTGGTTACGTTAAACTGAAATATTAAATGAGTAAAGTAATGTTATGAGTATCTAATTTTGCACGCAGTTCTGAATCGTCGCGGAGAAAAAGAAAAAAAAAAATAACGTAAATCATTTCCGTTTTCGAGCGCGTTGTATTACATTTCGAAGGTCGCCTCCGCAATAAATTTAAATGCTCAGCATTAGTTTTGTAAACACGATCACGAAAAGAGCCAAACTTGTTTTGATTCATTTGACCTAGAATTTTTGCGACTCTAAATTTAAACATCTGATGCCTGTGGTTTTGATTTTGGAAAATACCTGCAGGGATAACATAGTAATTTTCAGACATCAAGAAAGTTTTATAATTTAAGTACTTTGACATATTACATTTGATGTTGAAACCTCGTAAATTGTTCTACGAATTTAAGTAAAGGAGATTTCCGGAGGTTTTAGTCGAAAGTTAAAATTCGTGTTACGGTGTTCATATAATCGGAACGTCTTTATAACATGACTTAGGGTGCCAAAAAACCACAATTGGATAATGGAAAAAACCATGTATGTTATATTTGGTTCATCCGCCCCAGAAAATTCTCGAAATGGAAATAATGAAGAATAATAAATAAATAGAAAAGATAATATTATAATGAGAAATATGTTTTAAGATATTAAATACAAATGATGAATATTTGGGAACTTTACGGCGAGGATTCATATCAAAATGTGATATAATAAAAGAAAAATTAATTTTGGTTTATCGATTTCATGATTAACTTAATAAAACTGAGATGGGTATTGGTAAAGTAATTTTGATTATTTGTATCAATTGATAGAATAATAGTTTGAAATTTGAACATTAACATTAGATTATGGCAATTGATAGAGAATATTAAGGTATTATTATTGTTATTATTGGTATTAGGAGTATTTTATTATTGTGTGTTTAACACTTTCATATGTTGTATATTTTTGATTCTATTGAATATAAAATTGATAGACCAAACTTTCACACTAAACGAGATTCTGAAATTGTCCATGCGTGCAGATTGAGATATTATAATGCACCAGAGAACTTAAAACTACACCACGAATAATGACAAACATTAGATCCATTTTTCTTTCTTTTCTATGTGATGCTTAACATCATTATATATTTTTTAAATTGATATAATTAATTATGTGTTGTCCTACTAAAGATATATAAAAAAAACTGTCTAACTTAAACTTTCTTCTTAAGAATACTATTATATGTGAATTTTTTTTGGATCTCAATTTAAACACAGACTATGACAACTCTACTTCTTTAACCTTTCAGTAAATTTCCTATTTCTTGAATACACTTTCCTATCACCCACCTCTACAAGCGCGTTGGATGCCGTCCCAACTGTTTAAGATCTTATTAATTTTTTTTGCTATTTGTTTTTAATTCATCAACTCAGTGACTTAAAGTGCTGAAGATCATATGCTTGAGTAATGACTAAAACAGGGCTGGGATGGCCACTCCTTTTGTCCTCCCATTTCTATATATTATACTCCCACAGGTATGACAACTGCACCTTTTCCTTTTTCTCCATCTTTGTACTATACAAGATGTTGTTTTTCAACGCAGTCATATTCTGTCGGAGATTTACGTTTAGTCCACTGTACGGCTAAAAGACTCTTCCTCCTTATTAGTCAGAGAACAATATGGAGAAAGAAAAACCACTTGTTACACAAACATAAACACAACCCTCACTGCTTAGAGGTAGAATTAAAAAATTTGAAACTAAGAGTTTGGGTAACACACATACAACAAGGTACCTTCACAAAAAATTGGATATCCACGTAGAATTAAAATAAGTGTACACAAATGAATAGTAAATAAATAATTTGAAAATAAAATGAAAAGTATTGAGAATAAATAAAGTTAGAATAAATATGAATAAGTATAACTAAAGAATATTGGATAGCATTTTGGAATGAATAAAAATTGTAGGAATAACAAATGAATATTGAAATGAGAGTAATAAGAAATATAAGGATATTGAAAAGAGAATTTTTTTTTATAATAAGTAATATTGAAATAAAGGAGATAAGAGATATTAAGAAAAAATAATGAGATAAATAAAGATACGAAAACTAGATAATGAGTGATATGTTTTGTAATTTTTATATACAATTGATATATTTGAAGTGTGGTGTTATTAAAACTTGTGATTTTTATTGAAAGTGTGATTTTTATTATAAACTGTGATTTTTATTATGTAACTAAAGAACTAATTTTCTTTATATGTAAACAAGTCGAGATAATGTGATATTTATGCATTCTACGTTTGTGAAGCAGAAATGACACAGCACTAAAAAGACTGTGATTTTTTTTAATTGGTGTTTTTTCCTCAACATACTAATGACTGTGAAAGGACTAAAAATGTTGCACAGATAAATCATTACAAGATAAGTAAATAAAATTTTTTTTTGGACTCGCTCCATAGTAGTGAACGTTGAGGAAGAATTTTTGAATTTTTCATCCTGTTATCAAAGTCAACTCCATTTACTTAATTTTTGTTTGTTTTTGATATTTTTATTATTATGTTTTGTTATTCTGTATTATTCAAATCGAGATGATGGTAGATATTGTATTAAATGTATGTTTCCAGTGAAAATTTTTGGTAGTTTGCAAATTTTGGTTATGTTAATTGATTTTTTTTTCTGAGATTGTGTTGTGTGGGGACTGCAGCCCTGCTCAACATTGTTTTCAGTTGATGATAGGTGCATTTTAAAAATTTAATTTTTTTTTCACAGCAACAATATAAGAAATTTACATAATTTACAATTTTCTATAGTTGATCATTAATTACAATAATTTTTTTTTGCTTTTATTGTGTTCATAAATTAGTAAATCATTAGTGTATTTTTGTGTATTCAATATTGAAATGTGCAATGTCTTGCCATGTGATCATCATACTAAATTAACTTAAAACATATGTTCCTTTTCAAACTTTTCCAAATTTGTGGTCGACGCCCATTTTCCTCACATGGTCGGGTGAGTCTGTCCTCCAATGCAGGCATTGTTGGTCAGCCTCTTCTCGGACGGGGGGGATATTCTATAACATTAAAAACCCCATACCATTTTAAAATCTAACATTATTCTAAATTCCCTTGGGCGTACGAGCTAAATTTCGCTTTTGATTCTAAGTTCTAGTAACCTCGAGAGAAAATATTAAATGGCTTATTTTTCAAAAATGCGCGGCGTCCCCCATATTTTAGATAAGCTCTGCGCAGATTACATAAAACCACATGTGACTTATCGACAACAGCAAATCAATAATCGCTATGATGATCACATGACAAAGTTTATATAAACCGCCTGAACGGAAACATGTACGCTTTTTGGATCATGTAACTGCCTTGAGAAGACGTATTCGCCGACGAAATAAAAACTAGTATAATGCTGTAACTTGCTGCGTCGATTATTATTATAGCCACGACTACACCATCATTCCCTGTGATGTGCTGGACGCCCATTCTTTCCTTGGGTTGTCCAGTATGTTACATATATATATATATATATATATATATATATATATATATATATATATATATATATATATATATATATATATATATATATATATATATATATATATATATATATATATATATATATATATATATATATATATATATTTGTGTTTGCTGTGAAAATAGTTTAGAGTCCAAAATCGTAGTTTTGAAAAAAAACGGGATTGAAAAAAAGAACGGCTTTTGTAATGTTAGTTTTTTTTAGTTTAATTTTCACTTATATTTTTAAAGTAAATTTTTCCGATTTATTTTTGTTCAATAAAGGGTTAAGTCCTTGTTTGGGACAAAAACCCTTTAATACTTACATGTTTGTGTTTTGTTTCACATACCCTAAATTTTCCCTCATAAATAAAAGTATTTAGGAAAGGAATTGGACTAAGCTTTCTGTACTCTGCAGTAGCCATTGATTTTTCAAACATGCCTGGTGGTTTGATAACTCATTTTAGCCCATCTTGGACGTAGCACCCTTTGCATAGCAAACACAAACATATATATATATACACTGCTCAAAACAATTAGAGGAGCACATGATTTTAACGAAATTACGCAAATACTTACACGGATAAGTAACATAAAATAAATCATCCATAATTTAAAGCCTAGCAGGAAACAGAAGAAGAAAACTTCATATGCAAATCAAAGTTCATGACGTCAAAAACCAGAAAAAGAACATAAGGGCGGAAATCGGGATGTTGCAGAAACGTCTGTTTTACTTCCTTAACTGTGAAATTCTATTGCTCAGTTATTCTATTTGAGAAAAGGTGACTTGAAAATGTCTCAACAACGTGATTTACCGGAATACATGGCATGGCGTATTATAGGTAGACTTGAATCCGGGCAAACACAACGTAGTGTCGCGGACGCTGTTGGAGTCGCCAGAAGTGTCGTTGCAAGGCTGTGGAATCGATTCCAAGAAACAGGGAATGTTAGACGTCAACCAGGACAAGGTCGGCCACGCGCCACTACAGCAACTGATGACCGGTAAATACTGTTAACAGCTCGTCGAAACAGAACAGACATTGCTACTCAGCTGCAAAGACAGTTGTTCTTGGCAACAGGACGAAGGGTGTGCAGCCAAACAGTACGTAATAGGCTTCATCAGGGAGATCTCTATGCACGTAGGCCAATGGTCTTCATTCCGTTGGCCTCACGCCACCGTGCGGCCCGAACAAGATGGGCTGTTGTACATCGAGATTGGGAGCAACATGATTGGAGCCAGGTGCTCTTTACAGAAGAGTCCCGATTCAGTCTGGAGTGTGACACCCGACGTGTTTTGGTATGGAGGGAAAGGGGCACTCGAAATAACCCCACATTCGTTTGTGAAAGGTCACAATACAGACGAGCTGGTTTTATGGTATGGGGTGGAATCAGCATAGGTGGACGTACGGACCTGCATATCATTCGGAATGGTACTTTGAAAGCCCGAAAGTATGCAGACGAGATACTGAGACCTCATGTCGTACCTTACGCTGCAGCCTTTGGAGATTCCTTTGTTTTCCAGCATGATAATGTCAGACCACATACAGCTCGTCTTGTGAAGAACATGCTTGAAGCTGAAACAATACAGCGTATGGAATGGCCAGCGTGCTCTCCTGACCTGAATCCAATCGAGCATGTTTGGTACATGCTCGGACGACGCATTGCTGCGAAACCAAGGCCTCTTTTTACTCTCCGAGACTTGAAGATTGCACTTCTTGAGGAGTGGAACAGTATTCCCCAAAGTCTTATGATAACATCATCGCATCCATGGAAAACAGGTGTGCAGCAGTCTTAGCTGTTGGAGGAGACCGCACGCCCTATTAAAAATCTTGTATCATTTCTAAACAATACTTTTTTTATCGTTTACATGTAACGAAATTGTTGCCCTAAATCATCTTTTCATGTTTTTTTCCATATTTTCAAAGAATTAAAGCTTAATTACAAAAATTTTTTACGTCTTTTTTCTGTATTGCGCATTGATACGCGTGTACTATCCATTTTATGCCAATACGTGGCTGTCTCGCACGGTTTTCTTATCTTCTTTGCTTGCTACCCTAATTTTTTTGAGCAGTGTATATATATTCTTTTTCTTCCTTCTGATCATTCGAGCAATAGCTGTTAAAAATATGACAGCTCGAAACTAAAACATAGTTTGTCTGTCTCAATTTCAAAACTCTGAACAAAATTTTCTTACATTGAGAAAAATAACTTAGCAAAATAATAAAAGAAACGTTTAATCAGAAAATATTTATAATTTTAAAAGTATTTTGCGAATATCTGACAAAATCCAATTTTTAAAAGCAGTATATATGGCATGTTTTATTTTTCTGTTTATTATATAAGCAATTCTCGCTATTATATAACAGAATATTCTGCTACTTATACAGTAAATAATTATGTTTATTATATATGCATCTTAAATTCAATTTTCTAGCTCCTTTACACTTTTATAATTGTAAAGACTCCGTGGGGTCGTTAGACTGTGATCGTGTAAGTACCTTTGCGTAGTGTTACGACCAATTCTGTCTCAGAAACTTAACTAAGTAAAGGGGGTACAACTCTCAAATAAGACACTCTTGTTATACATATTTACAATTTATTTACAAATATATATTTACATATATATTACTTAGCATAACGTTAAATTCTTAATATTATTCAATTATATGAGTCATTTACAATTACAATTCCTTATATTCATCACATATCCGGCAATGCCGACCCTTCGCAAGTGGCGAGTATTTAATAAGCAAGGATGTGAAATAAATAATGTTAACAAATATACTCACCTCTGGGGCTGCTGTCAGTGTAATTTGACCTCGTCTCCACCACTTTTGCACCAAAAGTTCGAGTAATATTTGTCGGTCGCTGTGCACTATAGTTCTATTAAAAAAGTTCTGTATCTCGTCACTAAAAGAGTTCAGGATCTAATTGGTCGATGATAACTCGGGAGTACACCTCGGATGTTGATCTGCGTTCATCACCTCTATGTTGATCTGCGGGTCGGTCAGCGCTGGTCGTCGGTCATATGCGCGTTCCCCTCGGCACCTCGTAGCAATCTTCGTGTCGGTAATCTCTGATCAACGGGCTCCAATCTCCGTAGATTCTTTCTTTGTCTAGCGACTATAAGAGGGTATGTACACGTTCATTCAGGTATCGGCCAGGTAGCATTAGTTTATTCATTTCTTTTCCATACTTGTTGTGTAGTTGAACTTCGTCTCCCTTTTCAAACCTTCGTTGGGCAATCAATTTTTACGTCGTCTCAGGATTCTTGTCAGCCCTGTAGCAGCTAAGTTTATTTTTCATTTTTTTTCAATAGGGGCTTCCTCGAAACGCTCCAACACTATATATATATATATTTCTTTTTCTTTATTTCCCGTTGGCTGGGACCTTACTGTCTTTTCATTCGCTCGCAACACCCCTTTATTGGGATGTGGGACGGGCCATTCTGTTCATAGGTTATATTCCTTCACTGCCGCATCTTAAATGTTCCGGTGTATTTTAATTAATTCTGGCGCCTCCCCGTGTCTGGAATATTTTCTCACCGGGCAGTTCCCCTTTTTTGACCTTTGACATCAGATTTATAGCTAACTCCTTAATTTTCGATGTTTTATGACATCGGTATTGTCACTCTGTACAACGTCTCTCTCTGGCGCCCCGAAGAGTCGGTCTTGTAAAACTGTGACTGACAGCTTCGGCTGGGTGGTCCCTACCAATTTAGATCGCTGCCCAAAGATAACGCATAATCACATCCCGCTTATTACAATAATTTATCCGATTCTGATTCGAAAATGTTAGAATTAATCTTCCTTCTAAAAAAGTAATACATTGAATTAATTTTGATACAAATGCTATTTTAGTTCACTTGAGCATTATTTCTTAATAAATAAAATCTGATTTTTTATTGTTAACAACAATTTAATGTTTAGTTACTAACATATCTAAAGCATATTCTTCCTTAAAAATATAAATTGTGTTATTTTGCAGATTAAATAATGTTTTAAGTTTCAGTTGAAAAATATTTCGAACTTGCTTTATTTTGAGTACTTCTTTTTATACATTTTAAACGTACTTTGCTTATCAAATCCTTTCGAATGATGTCAAGTTTTGAATCTTTATTGATAATTATTCGCAATAAAAATAAACAGTATAGTCTAAGTATAAAATCGTAATTTTTTTTTACATCCTTCTGAGTTTAAAGTATTATTTATCCTTCTCTCCTTACTTATTTTTTAAAAATTTCGTAGAATCTTAATTAATGTCACTTTGATGTACTTATGTTAACTACAAACTTATTTTGTTAAAGTATGTACTGATTAATAGCAGTTGTTATTTCATAAAATAAAATTCATGTATCTTTAAAAAAATTTGTTCGCTTGTATTTTATGTCCGTGTGTCAGGATAAGCACTGCTTTACTTTTCATTTTTTTATATTTTGAAAATGTTCAAATAAATATTATTGTTTTAATTTAAAAAAAACATAATGACATCTTCGAATGAGACTTGTAATAGCTCTCCGCTTTTTCCTGTTCTTTTAGTTTATTTTGTTAAAAAGTTACAGTTTAAAGGAAGGACATGTAAAGCATGATATTCTGTTTAATATATGGGGGTTTGCTATTTGATAACAGTAGCCTTTCACAATATTTGATTATGTTATGCAATCTATGCCTCTGTACATATACTCAAGTTCGGTTTTGTTTACTCATAAAACGAATTACATATTTATAATTCTGCTGTGTATCACTCTTTCATAACTATAAAGATCAATCTTATATAAAAAGAAATAACAAATAACGACTGAAATGAACATTCATTGAATTTTTTTCATATGTTTGTTAGAATCATAGTCTAAACTTATAACATTTGAATTGAACTACATCCCATGTTTTTTATATTTTATATAAATATTATATTTTGCCTTCAATATTCTATTTTGTTCCGTTGTAAAACTGTTTGCGGAGTTTTCTTGCTGAGATTTTTGGAAATTTTTTTTAATTTTTCCATTAATTTATCTGCTGTGTATTTACTCAATAATTTATTTATCTTCATGGTTTTATGATCAAGTTAATTCAGAATATATATACTTAAGCATTTTCTACGTCACTAATGGTCATTAAATATATATTTTTCTGTAGATTTTCAATGAATATTTGCTTTATGAAAAATACATCATGTATGAAAATAATGTGTTTTTGAATTGTAGTTTTAAATTATTTCCATAAATGTAATAAATTAAAAACAGTTAACGCTATTTTGATAATTTTGTAAGCTAAAAGTTCTGAGTGAAATTAGAATTTAATATGAGATGTTAATATTTTTTCCCCTTTTATTGGGCATAACCATTAGATAAAATATTAAAGGCAAAATATTATTTACCTAATACAATAATTTAAATCAATAAAAGCAAAATTAAAATTTTTAATGCCAAGGATAAAAGGACTTTAGCATTTTTCCTTCTAATAATAATCTAACAATCTAATACAAACTTTATTTTTGTGAGTTAATATCATAATATGTACTCTAAAGTAATTAAATAAAAAACGTAATTTTTTAACAATATATAATTTTTATCGGATGTTACGCATTATTTTAAAACAATATAATTTTGAATGCTTGTAAGTGCATTAAAATATTAGCATATACATAAATTGCATAGGTTTCATTAAATTAATTGATAATATTATCCTTTAACGTAAAGAAATTAATTTACTGGTAATAGATTTTACTATAACTAAGCATTAAAAAACTTTTTCTTGCTTGGGGAAAATGTATATATAACTATTTGCTTGTCTCTGGTAGTTATATAAAAAGTAAAATAAATTCTATATATATTCAATATGTAAGAATTTAGAAACAACATTAATTTAATAAAATTTGTGACTTTTCCAATAAATGTTTCAATTTTTTACTTCTTTTTAATAAATTCGTGTTATTTTTTTCTTTAGAAAAAAAATTTATGTAATCATTTGCCATTCGCTCGTAGTTGAAATTAAACTAAATAAGGTAAAACATATATCGATACATCAGAAATTAGAAAAAAAAATATAAATATATTTTTTTTTAGTTTTTTATTAATTCTTTTAAGCTTTGACAGTTTTTTAGAATAATGTCATAAATCCTTTTAATTATTTTTAGTAATAAATTACATTTAATTTTTCACATCTGTAAGATTCAGTTTAGATACATTTTATTTTTTATTTTAAGAGGTAAAACATCCACGTATTAATCTAAGATTTTAATAATGTGACAAAATGTATATTTGAGTAAACAAATAACAGAAAATAATATTACGCAGGAAAATCTGAGCAAGCAATAAATAAATCCCAACACGAAGTCGGAATTTCTTCTCCTTTAAGCTGAATACAGATTTTAATAAAGATCCGATCGAATGGAGTTGTTGACTGTGAACTAATTTGAAATTTTAGTCTCCAAATTCCATTTGCATTTTTATTAAGTCAGAACTCTGCTTCGGAGTATTTTGATAATATTGCTTGTTGCTTCTGTCTGTATTTGTCATCGTGAGAAATTTAAAAATCTAATGAAATGCTTTATAAGAAATTAAAAAAAAAACAAGAATATTGAATTGGACTTTATTATTTATTACTTCTCTTCTCCGATTTAAAATAAGAAAAATTCTGAAATAAATATTTCTGAATGCTGATGTCTACAACTCGATAAGTAAAACGTTCATGATTCAAGAAAATGTGCACTTGAAATATTAAAGATAGGTTCTATTATGCAAAGGAAACATAGTTATACATTCAGACTTAAGGGGTCAAGGGACCTCCAATCTCCAATTTTTTAATTATCAATTTTTAATTCTATATACAAAATCAGAATAATTTTATTCTTTTTTACTACATTGAAGACCCTTAGAATTAAAAATAAGGATTTCTTGGCAGAATAATATCTGTTTTTAATTTTTTTTTTCAAAAATCTGCGTGTGCGTTCCAAATCATTTAAAATCCTTTATTTTTTATATAAGTTTTCCGTATATTTATGAAAATAATTTTGCTTTGACATTTCTTTTGTATGAATCTAAACCCATAAATAATTAATTTTTTGGATGCCTGTTATTTTTTTATGTTTATTTTCTGTTTTTGCTTTATGATCTATAAATATGTAAAATAGTTGTGATATCAAAGAACTTTGCACAGTTTTAGGACAAACACTTCCATGAACAATCCAAAGAAATTTGGAAGAGATTAGAAGAAAATGAATGCGCGTGGATCATTTTGAAATATTTTAGCATTTTTAAAGACTTTTTTGAAAAATAGGCCTTTTTCTTCCCCAAAATACTAGTTTCTTAATTTTAAGTGTGTATATATATGTATTAAGTATTCTCATTTTCTATACAAAGTAAAATATTGGATATTAAAAAAAACAGGTAGAAGGTCCCTTACACTCTTAAATAAACAATGTTTCTACCATTTTCTGTCATTTTTCTCTCATTATACTTTCTCTTTTCAAAACATTCACCTCAGTAATGTGCAGTATTTTTAAATTTACATATTTTATTCATTTTATTTAGATTTATTCAGGGTTTTGCTTTTAAAACAATCAAGATGAATTTCAAAAGTTAATTTAGAATACTCATTCGCCTAACACTTTGCCCAGGGTGCTCCCCAGGAAGGTCGCTCTATACCCCCCAGGAAAATGCTGTAACCAAAATTTTTGTATTTTTACTGAGGCTTTCATATGATAAATATAATGTTAAAATTTAAGTATCCTTCAACCTTTCGTTTACTTGGAAATAAGGGGGATAAAGGAGATCCGTGAGATATTGCTAACTGCTACCATATAGTAATGTTGTTTTGGATTTAATGAAATATGTATGGCCCTTTTAAAGAAGTGGGTACTCGTTTTGACGTGGTTGATAAATATGCCAAATGGACATAACACAGACGTAAATTCTAAGAATCCATAAGTATAATTCATTTGGTGAGATGCTCGTTTACTAAAGCGAGAAGTTATAACTGAAATTATTTGAATAAAAATGAGTGAATTGTCGTATGCTATTAAGATTCTAATTTAAGCAATAAGCAGCATCATATATCCAATATACATTAAATATTTAATAATGCAGTTTTAAAATTTAATAATGTATTTTCTGAAAGTTTTGTAATTTTATTATTAGTCAATTTTTGAAACTTCACCGCTTCTTTACAATTAAAGCATGTATTTAATAACCTTGAGCTACTTCTATTAGCCTAGACACAAATAGCCTATTTCGGGAAATGTAAAAATTATACAAATCGCAAATAAAAGAAATTAGGTCTTGGAGAATATTTAATCGTTTTTGTAATGAGAAACTGAAATATTTGGTAAAATATAAAGTTTATTTGATTCTTAAACTTTCTCCTATAAATGTATGCAATTTATGAAACTAGACTACATTTTCCTTTTATTCCTATTTTAGCAGTAAAATCTCTTTAGTTATCAACTAATAATAAATATTGTACCTGAAATCTGTGTACCTAAAAGTATATTTCTTGGACGCCTCTGGAAACAAAATACTCAACTGGGTAGCTTAAAAATATTCAATACAAAAAGATCAATGGCACCAAAAGTGACCAAAAATAATATTGATTACTAATATATTTTTTTGTCTCATACATTTGTCTAAGAAATTTAAAATGTTTAATTAGGTTGATAATCTCAGAGAGAGGTTATTTTAAATGATATTCATTCACAAATAATTTTAATAACACATGCATTATAAGATAAATTGTATATTTTCCCTGAACTATACGTATAGGACACATTTACTCAGAGGAATTTCCTGTAATTTGATAGGTATTGACATAAAAAAATTATACATAAAACGTTTTTCGAGAATGATCAAAACAGGAAATATAAAATTGATTATTTTTAATTATAAACATTCCACATCGTAACTTCAGTTAAACATTAAATACTATGGACATACCGACATTAAAAAACTTTATATACAAAGAATAAAAAGGACAAATATGTGCATGATTATTTTGATCACGTTGAGTTCACATTTGATTTTTAATCACTAAATAAAAATAACTGTCACTGAAAACTAAGCTTTCTTTATTTGACTTTTATATCCCTATAGAGCAAAAGAAATAAACGTCAGCCGTAGTCTGCTAATGTCAATAGCTTTGAAGATGTGCTTTATTTTATTTCTTTTAAAAAGTTTTTTTTTTTAATTTTCAGTTCTATCTGTCTGCAACTAAATCAACAATTAGAAGCAGATTTATGCTTTTTTTCTAAGTTAAATTTATGTCGTTCCACTTCTAATTCTGTCAATGAGAAAGAAATACACTCATGGACAAAAAAATTAGCGCACCAAGAAGGAGTCGTCAAAATGAAACGAAATTTTACATACGTAATGACTACTTTGATATAAGTAAATGATAAGAAAATCAAAGAAAAAGGATAATTTATTTCAGAGAAAAAAGCAAAAAAACGGAGGAGTTAATACTCCGTTGGACCCCTCTAGCGCGAATGCACAATGCGATACGATCGGGCATTGAGTCATACAAGTTCTGTATGATGTCTTGAGACATTTCGTTCCATATTTGCTGTAACCTTGCCTCTAGTTCGTTCAAACTCGTGGGATGCCCAACTCGTCGTCCCAAATGATCCCAGATATGCTCGATTGGAGACAAATCTGGGGATCGGGCAGGCCAAGGGAGGGTAGTAACAGTGCGGATACAGTCTTGTGACACCCTTGCCGTATGAGGCCGAGCATTGTCTTGTTGAAAAATGGATCCTGGGAGCCGTTGCATGAGTGGCAACACATGTAGTTGCAGGATTTCATGAACATACCGCTGGGCTGTCATGGTGCCACGGAACAATACTAAGGGTGACCGTGAATTGTAGGCAATGGCACCCCATACCATCACACCAGCTGTGGGAGTGATGTGTCGCTGTACAGCAAAGGCAGGATTGAAGCGTTCACCACGGGCTCTCCACACACGAACACGATTGTCATCACTGCCGAGATTGAATCTGGATTCGTCGCTAAAGACGACCTGGTTCCATTCCGCTGCAGTCCAGTTTCCTCGTGCGCGGCAAAACTCCAAACGGAGGCGTCGATGGGTGGGCGTCAAGGGCAGCACACGTAATCGGCGCCGCGATACCAACTGTCCTTCAGCCAGGCGCCTTCGTATGGTTCGAGAAGACACAGAGGCCCCTAGTGAAGGTGCTACCTGTGCCTGGATGGCGGCCGATGAAGCAGTTGGCTGTACGCGTGCATTTCTTACGATGTGGCGGTCTTCTCGACGACTGGTCTGTCGAGGGCGTCCTGAGCCTGGTCTTCGTGTACATGACATCTCTCGGGTCCACTGGTCCCAACACCTCCTCAAAACACAATCAGAGCGGCCTAATTGACGAGCTACTCGCCTAGCTGACAACCCAGCTTCCTTCAGCACACTCAAACAAGCTTTAGTTACCTGTTTTATACTCCACAAAGTACGATGTTCAACGCCCTCTACCGGCTATACGTAATGCGCAATCACGCTGCATTTCTAATCATTTGCATATCTTCCCGACATGTACCTTCATTGCAAGTTTCGTTACGATCCCGCAATTATTTCTTGGTGCTCTAATTTTTTTGTCCATGAGTGTATATTGAAATTTAAACTCACCTGTATTATGAGTTTAGATTTCTATTATTATTATATTGTATTGTAATGATTCCCATGTAATCTGCATAGTGCCAAATATAAAAATATATTGCATGTTTTACATAAAATATGAATAGGCTGTATAATTATATGGTTTATTCGGAGGGATGTAAAGTATTTTGCCTCATACATCTAAAATTTTAATGGTCAGCTAAAAGTCTGAGTTCAAAATAAAACAATTTTCTGTTGTATCTTCTTGTTCTGCTACTAAAGAGCTGTCAACACAAACTGGAAAAATTTTTACAACTGAAAATTATTATTGCAGAGCAATCTCGGTGCTATTTGTCGTAGTCTTGGATTATTTTTCTTTGAAATTCCTGACTGTAAACCTGACCCAACTTGACTAGTGGCTTGATAAACTCGTTCCCCATTAGGGTTTCAAAACTGAAGGAAATTTCATTAAGATATGCTCTTGCTTACGCCAGTGGTTGAAATTTGACTTTTCGCTCTCTGCTTCCTTTTTTTCTCATCAGCCTCTATATGCAATGTTGCTTATGTATGCTTCATTCAATTAACAAAACTATTTTCTTCTTCCCGTGTACAAGTAAAATTAGCGTGAGTCGTCTTGAAAGAGATTTTTAAATAAGAGATGATAATGAATACGAACTTTACCTTACACGAACTAGAAAACAAGACCTAATGCAAAACATTCAATGGTATAGCATGATTAATTGACTCAAATGCACAAGAATGTACATTGGTGTAATGAAATATCTATTTCTTCAAAATGAAGGGGGAAAACTAAAACAAGGTAATTTGTCTTCATTTCCATCGGATTATTTAATGTCGAATCTCTGATGGAAATTCCATTAAAAACAATCGTCAAAAAGAGAAGAATAACTCGTTTTGACGAGTTATTCTTCTCTTTTTGACGAGAAAAAATTATTCCGAGGCAAATAATTTTTTCTTCCATTTTTTTTAGCTTCGAAAGTGCCTGATAAATAAGAAATCCATACTACTTTCTCATGATGACCCAAAGAATAAAAAATATTTTAAGAAACTGCGCAACTGATGTTATTTTACGCTTATTTAGGCTGTTTAAATAATTGTGCTCTTCAACATATTCTGCCATAATCTTAAGTATCCTTTTAATTTTTATTCCCATTGAATGGGGATTCACCCACCATTGAGTATCAATGTCTTTCCAAGTTCATTTGCTAATTCCTGAATAAATCACAATAGTTGCCTGTAATTCTGGACAGTATGTGTTTCATACTTATCTAATGTAAAACTCTTTAAAATTAAAATTTTCTACGAAACTCTGGAAATTAGAAAATCAAAACCTGTATATAGTTCCTAAAAATTGATTGTCAGACTTTAAGATTTTCATGAAACTTTCTAAACTTGAGAATGTAATGTTAGACCGTTTGGTGATAAAGTGTTTTGTTCGTCCGTAGAATTCACCCTGAATGTTTGAGAAAAGGTATAGCAGAGGACAACTGCTCAAATAAATTTCACTTAATCTCAGACTCTTAATGCAGTTCTACTTCATTTCACTCATTCAAAAATTGTCTGCTGCCTCTGAAATTCCCAAATCAATATAAAAATTTTAATGCTCATTGTGTATTAGACTAATTCTGCTGTTGTTAAACATGCCTCAAGTTTAGAAACATTATTGTCTTCAGGTTTGTTTTGTTTACAGTCAAAAATATATTCTTCCTAACTTTTAAGTGGTCGAGTACTTATAATTCTCTTATTTAAATCTTTATCTTCTGTAATATCCTAAATTCTAATTTTTATAGAATACAGGCATTAGAAGGTGCGCCTTAGAGATTGTAAGTGCTAATAAAGAAGCCACTTACAGTAAAAAAGGAATATACTTTTGCATGTACACAGTAAAAAAATGCTTAGAGATTTAGTTTATAAAATAACATCTGGTGTACAAATAATACGATAAAAACTTTTTAGCTTCGGAACAGAGTGTAAAATTTTTTAATCAATGAAATAACTAGATTAATAATTTTATTAAAAGTCAAGCATTTTTTGCTATCCGTTCACTATTTGTAAACAGGGATTTTCTTTTCATGGGGTGTTTAACTACAGAATTATATAACTTCAAAATAAATTAAGTAATTAAAATAAGTTATAAAATATATATCACTATGTACATTCTAGCTTTGATAACAGAATTTAATATTTTTACTTTAATTAGACAAATAATGAAAAATATTTTTATTAGAATAATATATTAAATATATCTTAAACAATTCATTCTAAATACAGTTGACGAAACTATTTTTCCAACTACGATATCCTACTGTATTATTTTTTCAAAGTATTTAAAGACTACAGTGATGAAAAGAACTTCGAAATGTGATACGTTATGCAACGCTGAAATAATTGTTATCTCGATGTATTTGCTCTAAGCTGCATTCCCTTCGTCAGAATCTTAGTCAGTTTCATTGGCAGTAGGACCTTTTTTATATTTATATCAGTGGTTTATTCGTCTAAAAATTTCCGATTTCATTTCCTTCAGAGGTAAGTAGAATTCATAATATTAATGTTTTATAGTCACGGCCACACCGTCAAATGATATTAATGAACTGACAGTATCATTTAGGAAATTAATTCGTTAAAATAATTAAGGTAAATAATAGACATTATTTAAAAAAATAGGCATTAATACAAAAACAGACCCCATCATTTTCGCAAAGAGATATCTTCTAAAATTTCTATTAATTTTAATTAGTTTGGGATTTATGGGTCCAAGTAATTAAGGCTGTGGTATACTACACTCACCCTCATGTTAACTCACCTCAATGTTAACTTATGGAGAAAATTTGTCTACAATTTACAGCTACATAAATGCTGATATTCAAATAAAAATGGTATTTTCAGATAGACCCAACTGTTCTGCCTCTTTAAGCAGGATTCATTTTATAAATTTCATCCACCAAGAGAATTTATGTGGGTTTAAAACAGACTATAAGAGATATCTTCCCCGAATAATTTAAATCTAAAAATATTATTTGCATTTAAAAAAACGAAAAATCCTCCAAGGTGTAAAATTTCTTTTTCCATTATGGAGTACAATTTTTTAAAAGAAATCTTTAAATCAAAGTCGGCAATCGATGGAAAAAACTTCTCTAGGTTGACGACATTGAGGTCAGCGAATACAATAGGTTTAGTACACAGGAGCCTTAATGTACAGAATACTTTTAGAAATTACTTCCTACTACAGTCTAATATTAATGAAATGAAACAACTCTTGAAAGAAAGTTTTAATTTCATAGCCTAGTTTTAAAAAGTAATGCCCTAATTTATAGGAAAATAATGTATGCATTATACATAATACAATATGAAACAATCATAATACATAAGAAATATCATAATATACAAGTAACATCTAAATGCACATATGTCAGTATTAAATTAAATTTATTTATTGAAAATTAACATGTTGCTATCACAATTTTCTCAAAATGATTCCTAACACAAATTCTAGTTTAAGATGTATAAAATTTCTGAGAATGCATTTTCTTTTAATAAATCTTGATATTTGAGAAACAAGTAACATCTAAACTGATACATTTTAGCTAGGCTGTTCTCATTTTGAAACAGAATTTGGTAGAATTTTTGCAGAATTTGGTAGTAACCGAGAAAATTCTATTAAGTAGCAATTTTGAGAGAAAGATAAATATCAGTTATGTAAGGGAATTACTCAATATATGTCTTTTAGCATAAAAATGAGCAACTGATATATCCAGAGGTTTATGTTTTTAAATTATACTCATATGTTAGATATAGTGAACTGATTGTAACGTGGATTTTATCGTTACAGTTTTCTTATTAATTGCACCTACTTTAAATACGATTAATTATTAATTTAAAGGATGTAATCACCTTAATGTTCGTAATGTTAATATTAATCTTAGGATCTTTCGCTATAAGCATTTTAGCGTAATTCATGTTTCGCCCCTTTTTTACGTGGGAGGTCTAAAATGGTATGTCTTTACTCCAGTACTATCTATTGATAGCATCCGCTATTTTGTTCAGCAATGTATTTTTTTCCAAGAACCCAATTTAAAAGTAGTTTCGTTTATTTGAAACTGCAATTTACTCGTACAGATAATTGGATGTTTTATGGCTTGTTGCCGACATGTTAAAAAGGACCGGACGTTTTCCATCCAGGGGTCGTAGAAATAACTTTTTAATTGGCATTAGGTACAATGGCGCGGACATTCCGTATCCATTTCCCAAACTTTAATCTACGACATCTGTTGGCGACGCCAACCATCCCCGTGAGAAAATACTTAAAAGGTTCTCCTCTTGGGCTCGAACGAGTTTCGCCAATCATATTCGGCGCCGCTTCACGTCACTCTTGGTTAAGTCCAATCAGCGGCCATCCCACTCTTTTCGTTCCTACTTGGCTAATTTTTTTGGGCAGTGAATCGTCGTTTTTCTACTTACGAAGGTTTGTTCTTTTCAGCGTTTACCGATGAGTTCCGGTACTACTCGCCTAGGCACACCGGTAGGCTCTCCTCGTATTTGGCGATACTTTAGTTTAAAATTAAGTTAATACAACCCTAGCCTGTGTTGCGCTTTGTCCAGAATGAAAAGAGATTACTCAGTCAGATTTATATAAAGCTACATTTTTTTGATAGCTAGCTGCTTCCTTTTTTTATGCTTAAGCACCCCTTTCAGTTCGGCTTGCCGACTGTTGGGGGGAGCTAATCTTCTTGATATTTTTGCTCTCATTTTTCATTACTACTGTTAGCATTTATCTCAGTGGTCATCATTTTTTGAGCTCATGTTAACTGGAGCTTTTCATCGCCCATGTATATATAGCTTATTATAGCCCTTGTATTTTTGTATTCAAGAGATTTAGTCAACGATCGTTACTATAATAAATAATTTTTTTTCGTAACCAAGTGTAGTTTTCTTTTAAGAACTACTACTAGAAAGTTGACAGTGGAGAATCTGGGTATTTGCGGTAATTCTACACCACTACGCTTCGACGATCCGATCTGTATGCATTCGTTTACCGAATGGTGTCTTCAAGGTATACCACTACATGTTCTTACTTCCGACCTCCAGCTTTTCACCGTCGCAGAGCTATATCGTACCTTCCGTTGTGCTAATTAGTGAATGAGAACTTTCTTAGTCCCAAGAACTGATCCTGAATTCGTACTCACTACTTTCCCTTTTAAAAGTACTCTTTTACAAAATATTTTAATAGTACTTTCTCATGTGCTGAACTCTCCTTGGACGTGTCTTCAATTCTTCACTACAGAACTTTAAATTGTGCTAACCAGGTAGTCTTCCCTCAGCTCAGACATCGTTATAGACACTAAGACGGTGTAACAAGTTAATTTAATTTAAGTTTCCCCGCCACAGAAGCGTGCCGAATTCATTAAATCCTCGGTAGCCAAAATTTGTATTTTTGTATTCAAGAGAAATAATTTGTATTCAAGAGCGTTTGTACACTGATAAAGAGTTATAAATTCGAATTCACATTTAACCTCATTTTAGTTCCCTTGTGTAGTTTTTTCATCTTGTTCAATTATAGTAATTTATCACTAATCTTTTTTTAGTGATTTTTGACTTCATATGCTGTTTTTTTTTCGGTACATTATAGTCTCTTACCTAGCTTTAGCATTACAAATCCTTACGTAAACGACCAAAAATAATAGCATGTAGGATGTCTTCTAACTATTTGTTACTTTTAGTTAAGTAACCATTTTTTAACTTAATGTTTCCTTCTTTCATTATATGCTAACAGTAAGAAACATACCATTGTGGTTAAGCAATTATGTTAACGTGAACCATGGGTAATTATATATAAGAGACGTTTATTCTTCAAAATTATAAATGTCAGCAGGTATCGTGCACTTTTCTTTCTTGCAAAGGTTTTCTTCTCTGTTTGGTTAAGATAACGAAAGATAATGAGATTCGGACTCTGATGATCGCTCTAATGAATTCTGGGGAACTCTGATGAGTGAACTTTTAGCAAAGCTGCACAAAATGACGCAAATTGAGGATCAGAAAACTTGGTAACCTTCTTACAACTTCAAAGTTATGCGCTTCATAAATGATTTGAAAAAAAATCTCTTTTGGTAAAAATATCCTGGTTAAAAGCTTAGGTATGTATGGAATCAAATTAGCATTAGTTCATAATTATATCCTGCGCAAGTAATTTTCAAAACTAATAACATTCAATCTTACATTTAATATTGGATTTATTACATTTAAGGTCATACATTTTAGGCAAAGTTACTCATTTTGCGCATTAAACTTTATATTGTATCATCAGCCAATACATAGATGTTAGCGTTCATTATATCAATACGTCACTATCCTTGTCATCCAATCCTACTACACGGAAATGATACTTAACCATTTAGATTGAATTAAAATTATATGTTTATTCTGTTACATATTCCATAAATTTCTTTTATTTAGATATATTACCATATGACAAGAGAAGTTATAGATTATTTCGAGATTTTCTTTTCCATTTTCAGTTTATGATGTACCAGCTTACCTTTTGAGCAGGATTAGTACTTGATTTTCAGGCCATAATAAGGAATTATATCAAAGATTTTTCAGCTTCCATTTTCATGTTTGCAACAACCACTAAAATAATCACAGTATCTAGGAACATATAGTTAGGAAATCCACCACGAATAGAACCAGTTAATCGATTAAAGCAGTGCTCCGCAACCGCTGTGCCGTGGCACACTAGTGTGGAGCGAGGTGATCTTGACTGTGCCGCGGTGATTTTATCCATTATGATAATAAAAAAATTAACCACCGCATTAAATTGAAATTTTTCTAAGTAAAATATTCCTCTACCTTTTTGTTAATATGTAAATTTTATGGGTCGAAATTACACACAAAACAAAAACATGTTGTTAGCCATACATTGTATGTATGCTCGAGCGTCATATTTATGGATTTCAGTTAAGAAAGAATATCCACAAATTTCTGACCAGTCCATTGCAATTTCGCTCCCATTTTCTACTACATACTTATGTGAACTAAGTCTTTCGACACTGGTTCTAATTGAAAATGACAAACGATCCTATTTAAAGGGCCTTGACCATGAACTGTAGCACTTTCTATTATAGAGCCAAATATAAAACATGGAAATATAAAACGCACATTTATCAAAACAATCTCAAATATCTCATTAATAAATTAGTTATGTTTAAATTAACTTTGATTTATTAGGCTTAAGTAAAGACCAAAAAAAATTTAATATAAAAATTTAAAGAGCATTTTTTTACTTGTAAACTATAATTTTATATTTTTGTTCTTGTGTTGGTGTACAGTTCAAAATGATTTATATAAAACTTAAATGATTATAATTATCTTGATACATAGAGCCATTTTGTTGTGTTTTTTTATCTAATAAAAACATATACATATTTATTGTAATTTATATATTTGCAAGCTTTTTCTTGTGGTGTGCCTCGGAATTATCGATAAAAACGTTGTTGTGGCGTGGAAGATAAAAGGTTGCGGAGCTCTGGATTAAAGGATCTAGACGTTCTCCGTATTGTTTATGGTAGTTACAGAATGAATCTAGATACAGCAGTACACTCCATAACATTTGTCTATGTCTGAGAACAATCGAAAATATGCATTGTTTGGCATATCTCCATCACATTACATTAATAAAAATTGAGAAGATATTTGATAAAACTAGTATTTTTTCATATTTGATCTTACTTTATTAGTTGCGAAGATGAGAGATTGGCAAGAATATTTTTCTTTAATGATAATTTCTGTTGCCACAGGAAATCGAGTAATGAAATAATAAAACTAACATTTATTGCGTATTTATAAAGAAGCTTGTTATTTTTGATGCTTGATAATATTTTTCTTGTTAATCACAAATTTCTGTTAATAACAATTGCATTTATTTTCAATTTAAATTATATTTCATAGCTCTCTATACCTTGTATAAGTGATAGCTCACGTATATGCAATAAATAAGATCTATAAGAGAAAATTAACTAACTTCCGTAACTTAAAGATCTTATTTCACTCTTCAATAATAGCATTTTACGGTATAACTGAATAGCAAAAAATGAATCCTTAAATCCATTAATACCTACCTAAATAAAGAATATTTTTATTTACATAAAAAATATGTTTCCGATATCTTTATTAAGTATCCTCCTCTTTAGAATCCAATTGAATAAATAGCAAGATTAAACACTCTACTTAACACTTTTTCCCCCTACTTCTATTGATCAAGACAGCATGTATAGAGGAAAGCTATCGCTTAAGGTGAGGATTCCTTTGTTCGTCGTGCACAAAAGAAGAAATTCCTCTCTTTTACTTTTGTTATCTTCTTGAAGAATGCTTAGTCTTCCATTTGTGATTTGAATTCATTGCTCTCAGAATTTTTATCCTGGATATATATTTTTTTTTTCCTTTAAGTAAAAATATGTTTTATTTTAATCTGTAAGCAACTTCGTGTGATACATGAAAAATTTTCTCTTACTTTACCAATTTTCCTACCGTGATGCTAAGTTTCTTTTTTTTAAATCATTGTGTGTAACATGCGGATCACATTTGAAAATATTTAATATAATCTTTGGAAAAAAATTATTTTTGATAAGAGAGTCTTTATGAATTACTGGAAGCACTTGCATTTTATAAGAAAAATAATTCGTTAGTAAGTATTTATATTCAAGTATGTTCTTAAATGTTCGTACAAATTTTGCTTTCCACATTTGTTAATGCATGAAAAATAAATTTTTCAAGTTTTTTCACTAGTTAATTTTGAATATGGATACTTTTTTGTCCAGTATCACTTTTTTTACGTTAACTTTATTTATTTTCGAATTCGTAAGCAATTTAGAGAAATTGAACTTTCTCTTCCCTTATAAGTTTTTATACAGTAAAATCGCTTTTTAAAATTATTGCGCTATACGAAAAAAGAATGTTTTTAAATATTGCACAAATGTTGCTGTCCACATTTGTTAGCACCTGAAAAAAAATCTATTTATCAAGTTTTTTCAATCCAAATCCACTTGTTAATTTTGATTTTGGGTACTTTTTGGTCCAATATCATGTTTTCTTAGCTTAAACTATAATTATTTTCGAATTCGTAAGCAATTTAGGGGAATTTAACTTTCTCTTCCTTCATAAGTTTTATTACTGTAACATTGCTTTTTAAATTTATTACATTATTAACGTTACATTAAAAAAATTATCTAAACATTTTAAAAATTACTTTTCCCGATGGATGGATTCGTTTATACTGATGTTTTCTGAAATATTCTTTCACTACGGAAATGTTGTTTTCACTGAGTGTTCAGAATTATTGTATAATATTGATGTTTTATTTTTTCTCCTCGCCAGTCAAAACCGATTACCAGGATCTAAAATGTATTTTATTACGGGCCAAAGAAAAAGTTACCGAAGTCAAGACATGCCTTATAATTTGTTTGTTTTTGCGTAAATGTTAAAAACGTTACAAGTTACTTGAAATAAATATAAATGTAAATTGATAATTACTTACGAAATACCAAACATGTTAAAGCAACATTGGTTAAGCGTTTCGATTTCAAACTAAAGTATGCGATTCCAATCATAATAAACAGTCCCGAATTCATTTTCTTTAACATACAGAATATACTTTGAATTCATGTTTGACTGCATACCTGTCTTTAAAAATACATGCATGCAAGCACTTTCTGACTATTCAAATAAACTATATGTATCGTTAGGTAGAACTCTTTTAAAAACTGATGCACAACTGCACCGATAGTATAAGGCAACAAATGTAAACTATGTAAAAAAATATTTGCTTTTAAAGAGCTGAATGGTACTTGATTTAGCTTGCCCTAAAAGAAGGGGATTATTGTAAACTCGAGGGATAAAGCTAAAACTTCTGATTCAAGAGTTGTCCCTAGTAACTATTGCAAGCGTATGATGAATGAAAGGTCAACCCAAAACTAAAGAAATTCTAAAGTGTTGTCAAAGTTTTGGCTGTTAAAAAGATATCTATCAGTTAAAATATTTTCATATTTCACTAAGTACCCATGAACTACGTTTACAGAATATTTGATGGAACCTTTTTATTTAGAGTTAGTTGTACGTCAAATTGTGTAACAAGTTAACTGTTACAGAGAAACATTACAGAGTCACAGTCATATAATAATTACAGTATTTAATGGAATGGGGAGCAAGACTTTCAAACTGTCGTATCATCCACTGATTAAAGGTTTTGTTCCCATCATATAAATGACAGTAACAAATATCATAGACAGCACGAGTTCACAAAAGGGAACTCGTAAGTCTTAAAACAGAAATTGGGTACTCTGAATCTAATTTATCTTTAAAAATATGGTGGAATGCTGTAAATATTCTTTAGAAACAATTAATATTAAAAGCTCCAATTTTTTTTTTAATATACTTACGTGTTCTGTACCTTAAATAATATTCCAAGATAGAGAAATGGGGAAAAAATCGGTTATGTTTTACACATGATTTTAAAATCTAGATACTAGTTTACAGATTTAATCTGTGCTCAGGTTTTATTAATTCTCAGACGTATTTTGAAAAAATAATCAAAATATTTTATTGGCCAGATTGCTACATTTAATTAAAGTTTTTAAAGTTTTAATCAATATATGTTTTGTCTTGTGCCGATTGAAATTAAAAATTAATTGATATTTAAAAACAAAGTCTAAAACATTATAAAACTTTATTAAAATTAATTGAATATACATATTTAAAACTTGATGAGGATCAAACTGTATATCACTGTCAGTAGAAAATGATTAAATAATCAGTTAAAGTCAGCAGACAAAATTTGATGTTTAAAACATACGAATGTCAAAAGGTTTGATCATCCAGGAATTACTCAGCTTAAAGCTAAAGATATGTTAATTCAGTGGTTAGAACATAGAATATAATGTCATTTTTGATTTTTGATTTTTACAGAAAATTAATATATTTTCTTAATGTCGGAAATTTCTATATAATTTAACAATGGCAACATAATTTATAACTATTTGTTTTAATGTTAATTCCAACCTGATTATTTATTATTTATAATGAATCATTTTGTTATTATATTATTTATTTTTATTTTAACATTCGTACTGCGCAGAACATAATATTTTCATGAAAAGATAGCGCATATAGAAATGAGTTATGAGAGCACGTATTTCAAATCTGTTTTCACATTATGTTTTACTTACGTAATATTTGAAAATAAAATTTTACCATGTAACACTAAAACAATGAATTTCCTCAATGGTTCCGACCTAATTATTTACGCATTTAATTTCTACCTCACATATACTAGCATCAAATTTTATAATGAATCGGGGAGGCTCTCTTTTACTTTTTAGATGTCATAGAAACTGGAAAATATAGTTTCATCTTGAAAAAAAAGCAAATCAATAAATCTTGGCGACAGGATATTTTTAAGGAGAAATTACCGGTATATTTTTCAGTGTAAATCATATATGGAATCAAGAAAATTTTTCTCTCATGCACACTCCCACACATATACAATTGTGAACACAGGATGGATCCACTTTGGGAATTTAGCGTTTGATGTATAATTGAGTATTTACATTTACTCTGTTCATTTAGAATTCGGGAATCCCTTGTTCAGGTAAGCCCTAATCTTGATTCCAGAATAACTGAATAAATCTGGTTTACATACACGAAATTGTGTAATGGGTCGAAGTGGTAATTGAAGTTTGACCACTTCGGCCCTACGACTACAATTTTACGATGAGTTCAAGTAGTAATATTTCTAACCGGACATAAATACATATAAAATGTCAAAAATGTTTAATAAAATCGTAAAATGAACATTATTTACATACATATCGTCATTACATTACAAACATTAGAAAAAATACGAAGAGTAAATTGAAATAAAGATTAATTTAATAACATTTTTCATTGGCTTAAGATTAAAAAATACTTTTCTTTCTCAATCTCATTTACTCTTAAATAACTTTTACAACTATTGAGACAACAATTGAAATGTGCGTATATTTTAATGCATCTTTTTATCCCTTTTTTATCAAAGACAAATTCCTGAAAACTAATTATAAAAGCAAATTAGTTTTCAACTTTCTGTTTTTGCGTGAATTGTCTCATGAGAATATAGGATTTTTCAGACACAGCATGCGTTACCAATCTAACTTTTTAACAGTCCTAACTGAAGAAATTTTTGTTATGCAACACATGTTCAAAAAAATTCTGAAACTTTTGAAACTTCTTAAAGGCTAAATTCTTATCGAAAAGAAGTCAAGTCTTTATGCTTAAGTATCTTTAAATTATGTAGCACTCATTTGTGAGTTCGATTTTTTTTTATTTTCATACCTTTTTTTTTTTTACTTACTTGAAGCATGCGACGACCACTAATTGAAAACTTTAAGTGTTTCTCATGAAATACAAAGGATACAAAAAAGAATTTTTCGTATAGAATCGAAGATTCCTTTGTTAATAAAATACGATGAAAGAAGTTCATGAATTGACTTTTAATAAATTTTATTTTCGATCAAAATACTAAATTTGAAAACAACATTTTATAAAAAATTTTATTAAAATTATGAATACAAACACAAATGTTATATACATGGTCTTTAGTGGACATCTGTGTGATAAAAAAGTAATGTTTGGAGCACTATCGGAAACACCGTATCTATGTGTCAGTTTTTGAAGTAACTTTTCACCACAAATGGTTACAATATCTCCTCAAAATCTATTTCTAATCTCAACTGTTTGTCATGCTTCATAGTCATGATATCAGTCTTTATACTAGCAATATACGAACAAGTACAACATTGACGGACATGAGTTTTAGTTTCACACTTTCGGAGGATTTAAGGCTCATTTTCATGATGCATGACGTAGGAAAGCCCCTCGTATCAGCAAATCCTGTGCTATTCATTTGGAATTATAATGTATAATATTTTGAGAATATTAACATTTTTACAAAACGCGAGTTGATTTCCCATTATACAACATTTATAAGTTATTTATACCCTATCAGAAATATTCAAAATTTCTTACTGAGCATGTTCTCAGTCATGAAATCTCCAACAAGACAGATTGAGCATGACCATGTTTCATACAGATCCAGCTGTTTGTAGAGTTTCAGTATTTTGAAGGTGGAATTGTAGTTAAGGTAGCTACCGTCATAAATAAACATGTTGTCCTATCGGTCAATTACTATTCTTTAATCAATCGGGATTATTATTTTTTTGCGAAATGACATTTCATTAGTCTCTTCTCCCAACATTCACGAATTCAAGAACTGAGAAATACTATGTTGCAGATCGACAAACACACACAGTTTTCATACCTCTGCCAACATATACGTGTTTAAATGAGGACAAAATTTAATGATAATTTATCGAAGTCCCGATTTTTAAATTATCAAGGAATATCTATCATAAGGCAGAGTTCTTTAACATTTGCAGGTGTCAATTCAGCGGGCCGACGTACTTAGAGACCATGAGATTGGATATTTGTTTCCGCTCTTTCTACCTTGGGGCAGTATACACTTTTTGTATTTCCATTAGCAGGGTAAAAATAATAAAAGAAACAATTCGTAATAATAAAAGAATTCGCAATAATAAAAGAAACAATTCGTATAGAATTTTTTTAATGAAGTCATCACCCCAGAAGCTCTCTTGATTCCCAACACCTTGCAGTCTCGGAGTCTTATCCATGGAGCTCAATACAACAGTGCAGATGGGTTCTGCTTATGGACTCTCTCAACTCCCAGAGACGACAATAAGGAAGGTCATATATACCTATCGATAGAGGTGTTCTCCTAGGCAATCCTACCCGATCAATTCGCGGAAATGGTCCACTGCATCATTGAATGGTCTGTCTGGTAAATAAGCTAGATCATCATCGTTCCGTTTTTCTGTATTTATTGTGTCCAGTAGTTGTAACTGATACTTCACATTTATCTTTTGTTTTCTATACTGATTTGCGTTGCTTTATAACCTAAGCAACGTTTCATGCCGCTGAGTGGTCTACAACGTTCACCACGCGATTGTGTGGACCAGTTTCCGGGTGTGATTGGAGGAAAGAAATGAGTTGATTATTTTACTAGAGGTGCTCAACTGGTTCAACCGAGGTGCTTCGGTATGTCCCACCATCCGGAAACTGGACCACTAAATCGCATGGTAAACGTTGTAGACCACTCAGCCGCATGAAACGTTGCTTAGGTTACACCACTAGGAGGTAGGTCTACAAAGTAACCCCTATATATACCTAAAACGTTGTGAGCATTTAATTTTCTGTAAAAAATTCATTCCTATTATGCGTTCTTTTAAAATATGAAATGCTATAGGGAAGAGTTGGTACAAATTAATTTAATCAATGCAATTGATAAATCTAAAAGATTGTCTGTCTCAAGAGCCGGGCTTCATCCTCCGCCTTGGCAAAACATTTGGCGCAAATTGGAAATATGAAAATTTTGGATATTGGAATAGCTTAAAATTGTATATTATTACACTGTAAAAAAACCTCAATCTTCAGCAACAAATTCTAAGACTAATATAAATTATATGTGAAATGTATAAAATATATTTTTTTACTTTTTATTACGATAAATGTTCTAAAAAGAACAACTGCTAGTTTTAGTAATTCCTTTTATAAAATCGGTGACGTATTCTAAAGGTCTACAGTCAATAATAAGATTCAGTAATAACAACACACCACTTAAATGCTATTTTTGGTGTATGAACGGTATAATGCTTGCACTTATATAGCAATTCTAAACTAAACAGTATGCCTATTCATTAAGTTTCTGTATCTGCAAAAGTATTCTAACAGTTGAAACCCGCCCATCAGCCACGTTTGTATACTTAACCCCTCAGATCAACGTTATCGTTCACGAATAAGAGATTGTGTAATCCTTTGTCAGCAGAGTACAGAAAAAATCTTGACCTTTTTTTCCTCTATTGTTATATCTTTGGGGGAGAATAATGCTTAGTCTTCTGTTTCCACAGATAGGATTTTAGATATTTTTGTTAATTTTTTTTTTTAATCGGAGTACCTTGAAAGATTTTTCTTCGAATAAAAAAATATAACAGAAGTCATGTATTTTTTCCTTACATTCCATGTAGTCTAGTTATTTTTTATGTTATATTAATGCATTATCTCTTAAGTGCATGAGTATAAATTTAAACACTATGAACCTTTAGTAAAATATATAATGTAATTATAAAGTAATTGTCAATAACAATTTAATTAATTTAGTAAAAATACAAATAAATTAAATTAAGTAATAAAACTTTTTATTTACATAAATAAAAATTATTTTTATAATTATATAATTACAAGATTAACGAGCACATAAATACTTACTTTACGAATCTGGGCAGGTAAAACATAAGTAAATGTTTGCAAAGATCAAAAGATTTTTAAGAAAACACCCCTATTTGACGGTGACCATATTATCAGTTCAGAACTGATTCAAGACTCCATACAGCCAATTTTAGGGAAAACCTCTTTTTGACGGCCACCCCTCAAAACGGCGATTTTTTCGAACCATCACTGGCCACTATAGAGAAGATTCCCTTCGTATACATAAACTTAAATATTTCAATGACAGAGAAAGAGAGAGATTTCATTACAGAAAAATGTAATATTTTGAGAGTGTGCTTCTATATTTTTACACTAACTAATTTTTGATTCGAGAGGTGATTACTTTACTGATTCTACTTATATTTCTAAAGTCCATCTGCTCCAGAATCACTTTATACATTATTTATAAAACTTTGACAGGTTTCAAGTTCAACAGCACATTTTCAAAGAAATATATAAAGGAACTGATAGGAGCGTATTTCTTATACTTACAAAGGTAGGAAATACAGGAGAAACATTTACAGTTTCAAGTTTAGATGCTTTTAACTGCGCAAAAGTGGATCTCTCTCTTTCTGGAACAGGTATGTTTGGAATGGTTTCGAAATGGTTTCCTGTATCACTTCAAAAATACCTCAGGCAGTATTTCACTCTTCCCGAGTATTTCTGCGGTAGTAGCAATAAAATTATCTATTTCATTCAGAATTACGAAACTGCTCGATACCCAAAAAGAAACCATTTAGGTGCAAAAATTTTTCTTCATTTTTCTATTATAGGAAAGGCTTCTGAGGTTTCTTTATCAAAAACTTTTCTTGTCAAAAGACGATATTTGGGGAAGTTCAGACTGATAGTCTTAATAAAAAAGCATATTTTGAAATGTGATATATTTAACTCAATGGGGCTTATTTTAATTTCATAAACGTCATGTATTAACTCTATTAGTCATTAATATTGAATTCAGGGGTAAAAAAGAGATTGAATAGGAGAAAATTTATATCTATATTTAAATACTTATAAACGGATATTATTTTCTCCCTGTATCAAAACACCTCTAAACTAGATTAACTGAATAACATAGTGTTGCTAATATTTATAAATTTTGCGTATAAAGCAGATACAAGTGATTTAAGTATTATCACAATCTATACTTATATATAAAGGGAGAACGATTTTGTACGTGGAGGGTAATCTTCAGAACCACTGTACCTATTTGAAATATTATTTCACTGTTTGAAAGGTACATTATTCCAGATGGACATAGGCTATATATTATGTATATCTGATCAGTAGAAATAAAGTTAGGGGCTTAATCCTAACAATCTCCATTGTTTCCGCTACTGTCTTCTACCGCTTTTTGTTCCGAAGATTTCAGTGATCCTTAGCGTGGTGCTGTCGCGGTGGGCTTCTGTTCTGACGCTAGCGGTTCGAACCTAGCCGTTCTCCGGCACTCCTTTTTCTTTAAAAAAAATTATTTTAGTTATTAACTAACGTAAAATTAATTTAAGGTATTATTTAGGTTATTATTAAGGTAAAAAAAAAGATTTACAATTTATTGGCTATCAACTGGAAATTTATTGGTATAATATTTTGTTCAACCCGGACAAAGTCGGGACAGGCCGCTAGTCATTAATAAAGTGAAAATATTATTCTTTCTATTAAAGTATCGATATTTAACAAATTAGTGAAAAACAGAGAAATAAATATCGTGCATGTGGGATTTTTAAAATGATTTTTCGATTGCATATATATTTTATTATTTGCCTTTAATATTCTTACTTGTATTTAATGTGTTAAATTGTTAGTTATATTCCATTTATTAAGTAAGCTTTTTATCTCTTAACAACATTGGTAAATATTTCGAAATATATCCATAAAAAGACTAAATAAGAGAGTCAACAGGTAAGTGCTATTGTTTAATTAAAAATACTTTTCAGATAAGTTAATAATAATTTATTTAATAACTTTTTAAATGTATACAGAAAGGCAAAATTATTGAATGTGGTAAAAGTTTACGCTGTGTAGGTGTTCCATCATACAGTCTGGAAGCAAAATAAGTTGCTGACTCAAAATATTTGTTGGTCCTTTGTAGAGGTGAAAAGAACTCGGACATTGCAAGAAATTTAAATTAGATATTCGTTGTGATTCCTTTAAACATGAAATACTCTAGTTTAAATGAAATCTTGATTTATTGAATTGAAATGAACATATATAATTATACAATAAATACACCTCATTGAAATATTACACTTGATATTATAATTCATCTACTACAATTGGTTCAGTATCATTAATCAAGAATTGGCATTGTTTCGTCCTTAAATCCTAATACTTTCTTTAAAAAAATAAGCACTACTTCAAATCAATCACATAAGCTTAATCAATAATTACCATTAATTCCTATCATAGTCATACTACATCCATAATCAACGAGTATTATAAATTCATTACACAAATCATGTTACTTTATATTATATAAAATCTCGTTTTACGAATTATTGCATCCTACTCTTTTAACTGTCGTCATGAAATTAAATAGCTATCGCGCTCTATATAGGTTATCACGTTACATGAACAGTTACGCGTATGAGAAGCAATGATGGTAAGTATGAAGAGGATAAAATACGGTAATTTTGTAGACGATTGTTGAATCACCTTTAATTTTGGACATCGGGAACAGGGCGCAGGATTCCCCATTAATCGCTGAACTAGACATCTGATTAACGGAAGCGCTGCTTTCTCGTCGTTTATTTGTGTTGTCACTCATAGTAGGGCAAAAGGCTCCTTTGGTCGTTGGGTGCTCTCGGCACTGGAAACTGGGTATACAACTCTTCTTCGGACTCTATTGGCATTGGAGAACATGTACTACCATCGGCAATATCATCGGTCGTGCTTCGTCTTCACTTGTACATTTTTTAACTACTAGTAGCTTTCTAGCTGACTTGATACCACTTCTATCTATAACTACTCTTCTTTGCTCACTCTGTCTTTCGTTTTCATAATTTTCTTCCTTATTATTTCTGGTCACGCCTCATCCAATCTCATTGGTCATATTATCCTCATCTCACCTCATCTATTCGTTCGTGGTTGTCTCTTCTCTATCCCTTTTCACCAATGCGCATCGTGGGTGGTACTTATAAAAATTTCCCGCTTCCTTGACTTCCCATGCTCAGCTCAACACCGACTATGCTGGTCTCTTTTATAGCTATCAGAAATTTATGGCTTCCCGTTTTTTTCTCTCCCTTCGTTGCAAATTCATATTTCAGATTCACCGTTTCCTTTTTATTTTAACTTTTATCTATACTTTTATTTCTTTCTTCCCGCCCAGTCTTCTATCTGTAGTAGTTTTGGTTTACTGTTGACTTTCCACAGTGTAGAAGTGAAAATGGTGTAATTCCCTACTGTGTGTGGACAATAAAGAATGTATCATAAAGGATGCAGAGGCAGGGGTAAATACAGGATTGTAAACCAATAAAAAAATAGAAGAATAGCTGTCGGTGTGGCCAGTGATAGCGATCTGAAGTTTAAATTTTACAAGATGGATGGTCGTTATTTTATGGCCCACGGTAAAAACGTCAGAGGAGAAGAATCAAAGTTGTTTTACAAAATAAACGTATGTGGGGGGAGGTACTATATAGACTATGGACAGTGGCGACAGAGGCGGTATAATAAAGGACCAATGAGGGATAGGAACCACTGAAAGAGAAACAGCCCACTGCCCAATGAAAGTGAGGGGCATGCTAGAATGGCCCCCTGTAAACGGACAACAGCTTCGCTAAGGACGGAAGGAATCAAAAAAAAGAAGGAGACGGATTTTAGTTTTAACGTTTTCTTAAAGTTTTCATAATTATTTTCGTCCTGTAACTCTTCGTGACTGCTTACATATTGTAATGCTCTGTCCTTTAGTTTTGCTTTTAAAAATAACAATTTATGCTCTTCATTTAACTTCCCTATGTCTGCTATTTTATCAAATTGGCTAAAAAAATAATCAATGTTGTCATTTTTATTCCCAGAAAATTCTGGCAAATGCACTAATATATCTTTGCCCTCCATAATTGTATTATCCTTTGTTTCTAATTTACGTATTAATTGCGCTCTAATTGCATCAATATCAATTTGCTGATTCTGCATCAATCTAATGATTGGCAATATATCTTAAATATTGCCTAACCTATCACTCAAACTATATAATCATTAACATATCATACATAAACTACCAACAATTGTCATATCATTCTATTCGCATTAGTTTTAAACAAATCACTTTAGTGTGTATTCAACATCAGTCAAATAATAAAGTTCATAATTATCTATCTAATATCACTTCAAAATTTCAAACAATTCACAGTGGTAAAGAAATTGCACACAAGTCTCTGCTTCTGAATATCACACGTTAATATCCTACGGTTCTTATCATTCTTAATATTATGATAAATATTCTCATTATTAAGTTTGGCGATTAACGTAATAGATCACCTCTCAAATTTACTACTTTTTCATACTCGTTATAATCATAATAGTGTTAAAACGTAATCTAAATGGTAATCATAATGTTGCTCACAAATCATATTCTAAGTCTATTTTCACTACAGTTGGTAAAAATAAAAAAATAAAAACTTGTTTCCTCTTCTACAAAAAAAAAACTTAATTATTCTAGCAAACTAACAACATATAATTTTAGTCTTGATTATTACTAAGGTCTCTTCCGTAATATCCACAAATACTTCCAACCATGTGCATCCTGGTCACGGCACCATAGATATAGGAGTGAATCACCTAGAAGCAATGGATGCATGCATGGGTTGGAATAAGCAAGGAATACAACGCATGGACCTTAAACATACATTTATTTGATAACCCAAATTTCAGTTAACTTGTCAGAGCTATTAATAATACAATCAGTTTCATATTAACAATTTTGACATACGATACCCAGAAGCAGAGGCAAACTATAGAGTCAAATATGATTTTTAGAGTCTATTGGGGAGGCACTTACTATAACGGATGTATGCAACGATGATCGTAGCATCGGCGACCGGGACCCAGTATCATCTCCAGTGTAGGAACACGTTGGCGGGATATTGGCACTTCTCCACGGCTATGGGGCAGACGAGAGCCTCCGACATCTAAACCCAATCAGGAACCCAATCTAAAATCCGTCTCCTTCTTTTTTTTGATTCCTTCCGTCCTTAGCGAAGCTGTTGTCCGTTTACAGGGGGGCCATTCTAGCACGCCCCTCACTTTCATTGGGCAGTGGGCTGTTTCTCTTTCAGTGGTTCCTATCCCTCATTGGTCCTTTATTATACCGCCTCTGTCGCCTCTGTCGCCACTGTCCATAGTCTATATAGTACTTCCCCCCACATACGTTTATTTTGTAAAACAACTTTGATTCTTCTCCTCTGACGTTTTTACTGTGGGCCATAAAATAACGACCATCCATCTTGTAAAATTTAAACTTCAGATCGCTATCACTGACTGACGGATATTATACCGCCTCTGTCGCCACTGTCCATAGTCTATATAGTGCCTCCCCCCACATACGTTTATTTTGTAAAACAACTTTGATTCTTCTCCTCTGACGTTTTTACTGTGGGCCATAAAATAACGACCATCCATCTTGTAAAATTGAAAATTCAGATCGCTATCACTGGCCACACCGACAGCCATTCTTCTATTTTTTTATTGGTTTACAATCCTGTATTTACCCCTGCCTCTGCATCCTTTATGATACATTCTTTATTGTCCACACACCGTGGGGAATTACACCATTTTCACTTCTACACTCACCTGTACTGCTTTTATTGCTAGTCTTTTTGCTTCCTTGCCCTGTTTCTTTCTTACATCGTGCAATTATTTTAATTAGTGCCGTAACTTTCAACTCTCCTGTACCTGGCTTAGACACTATTGTCATATCTTTATGACAACCTTCTTTAGCTTTCATCTCGCACTGGCTTTTCTATAGGATCTTATTAAGTATTATAACGTCTACGTTTATTGTCGGAGATTTTTACATTAACTTTCTGCCAAATGTTTTATTTAGAGACTAGTCAAACTACTCTACATATATATCTCCGGAACATTTTCAAATTTTCTCTATATAACAGTTATTTCTGGAGAATTTTTTTTTATCTTAGATAATTTTATCTTTCATTTTTGATTGCTTGAAAAAGTTGAATTTGAGAGCAATTAATACGTATGAAATACAAAAATTTCGAAACTTTTATTTGTCATATTCATTTTTTTGATGTTTTTGCCAAGAAAAACATTTTTTTTACTTTTCATTTGTCTGATTCATTATTCTTTTATGTGTTCCTGTCAAGAAAACTAACATTTTCAGATTCCATTCGTCGAATTCAATTTTTATGTTCTCTTCAAAAAATACAAAAAAAAATAAGATTTCATTAGTCTAGTTAACATCTTTTATGTTTTTTACCAACAAAAAAACAATTGGAGCGTTTATTAGCCTTATTCCATTTTGTGTGGCCTTGTAAACAAAAATCACAATTTAAGATTTCCTTTGTCTTCTTCATCTTTTATGAGGTCTTACCATTTATTTCCCGAGAAAAATTTAGAAGGTATTATCTTTCTCTGAATGTTTTTCGCCTATCCTCGAGTGACAAGCACAATTTGGAGGTGCAACTGTTTATTAGTGTACGTAAATAAAATGCAATTGGCATATATACACTACCTACCAATAATTGGCCGGACACCTACTTATTTAATTTATTTTGCGTATTCTGCGATAGCCGATAGGTAAGGGATCGGGATATAAGCATGAAAAATGTGGTGATTGAGTTCAGAAATTGATTAGAAGCGGCTCGGCAACTCGTTAGGAGCTCAGTGATTTTGCAAAGAGAGTTATCGAAGGAAGCTACATGTCATTACCGTTGAGTTGGATAATCCAAAATGAATACTTGTCAATGCTATTTATGTAGAGACATTTCGGCATTACTAGCGCCAGAAAGCGTCCAGATAGAAAGCATAGACTGAAGGATGGAGGAGGGCGTTTGTTAATACGCATAAGCAGAGAAAACCATTGAACCTCGTCCAGAAACATCCTGCAAGAATTCCAGATAAACACTGGTACTTCTGTCTGCATCAATACAGACCTAAAAAACTTCTTGCACTTGGATATCAAGGCAGACTGGAACTTATAGGATGATGGTAGACTACGGGTTCGAAGACACCGTAGAGAACATCTACTAAGGGGGAGTGTAGTACCAACTGCTGAAATTTTGGACATGGGCTCTTTCTGCTTGTACGTCTTGAACCACTGGTTGTTGTTCCTACTGTCAGAACGGGAGGTCGGAACATTCCCATTCTAGACCAGTGATTCTCAACCTGGGGGGCACGCCCCCTTAGGGTGCGTAGAAGAATTTCAAGGGAGGCGTGAGTATAAAAAAAAGTAAAATAAAAGGTAAAACTAACTGTAATTTATTGTACTCAATTTTGCGGTCACGATGTAACCGAAACGTATTTTCGATATACGAACACGAACACGATAATTGTCGTACACGATAATTGTCGTAATTGTAAAAATACGATAATTTTCGTACGTCTAGATGTTGAAAGTGACCTGAGGTGTGGTTTGTCACAGTTACAACCTAATATTCAAAAACTTCTCAAGGACACACAGTGTCAGCCTCCTCATTAATGTTGTGAAAGTGACTGGTATTACATGCTAACCTCGCCTAGATTCTTGATTTCCTCAAATATATTTGATCTGTATTTAATTATTTGATTTCATATGTTCTAATAATAATATGTTCCAAATTAAGATATGTGTAGTAATAAATTTTGCGTATGAAATTATCTATCCTATATTTTCATTTAATAACCAGCTTCAGTTTCAAATTCCGATTGTACTATACTTGTATTGACCACATATGTTGGTGGTGGTGGGGGAGGCGTAACCTCCCATCAGTGTTCAAAGGGGGCATAGAGCCTGAAAGGTTGAGAAACCCTGTTCTAGACAGTCTCGAACTTTCTACACTATGACAGTAATACGGAACAAACGATTGTATCAACCAGGATGACAATGTCTTACGCACCGAGAGTGCAGCTCCTATGCAGTGGTACTGAGACTTGGGTGTAAAACGATTATTGTGGCCCACTCAGAGTTCAGATATCAACCCAATCGAGCATTTGTGGGAGGAATTGGAAAGACCACTGAGATTTCGACCAACATGTCCGAATTCAGCTAATCAATTCGCATCAGCTTTCTAGGAGAAATGGATAAAAAAATCCCCTTGATGCAATGCTGAAATTGATCGGAAGTTGTCTTAAGGGGGTGTTTTCTGTAATCACATCCAAAGATGGACCTACCCCTTACTAAAATAATGAAACTCTATTCACATGTTTTTCAAGTGTCTGCACATTCTTTGGTATGTAGTTCGTGTTAGGAATGGTACCCCTTTCCTTATTATTCCTCGATGACCACCTAATCACAGAATGCTCTCCTGGGAGTAGAGCGGGGGAAGGGGAATGAACCCTCCATCACAAGTGGCAGAGGGCAGTGGAAAACTGAAAAGATAGAGGGGAGACGCTATCCTTCTTCTAACAGAGACATGCATGCTTTTATGTGGTCTCGCATTGCGGGAAGAACTGACATGTGTTTTCTATTGATAGATGTGTATCTTTGTATTTTATATGCTATGCATATTTATTTGTGGTGTGTCCCAGTAGCAGTATATGCCAAATAAGTAATTTATAAAGGTATGTATATATATATAGATATAGATATAGATATATATATATACATATATAAGAGGGACTGTAATAGTGAATTATTTGCATTCATTTCACAATATTATTAATAATCTACTTATTAACCATATATCTGGTTGAAATACAATATATTTAAGGATTATTCTTAGTTTCAATTGCATAGAAAAAAAGTTCTGATACAGTTTGAAGCATGATTTCTCTCCATCGAATTTTATACTGCTGCCACTGGCGATCCACATTTTGGTGATAGATGTCAAAAGTTCTGATTGAACTATAAAACTTTTACCTTTATGGCTTAACAGCAAAGGTGACAGTATTTTCTCAAGAAAATATACTTTATGCTTTAAAAAGTTCTCAAAGACGGGCTTCATATAAGGGATTGGAGCTGTTAAAATATTTTTTAGCGACTTCAAGTGAAATGGTATATTATTTATTTTTCACGCGTTCAAGAAATTTTTTATAATAAAAGTGTTGTAATTAGTAAAATAAAATACGTAAACCTGTAAAAATTTTTATTGAATTATATTTAATATTTTAAAACTTTTCTATCATATGACAATAGAAATATGGGTTAAAAATGAAAAAGGGATAAAATTGTGCTATGTTAATAGAAAGCTCCGATACTAAGCTTATACAAACGTAAGTTTGAATTACATTATTTTCTATAAAATTTTAAAAATACTATTTGAATCATATAGCAATAAAACTGAAGTAGAAAACATTAAATAATTCATATATATATATATATATATATATATATATATATATATATATATATATATATATATATATATATATATATATATATATATATATATATATATATATATATATATATATATATATATATATATATATATATATATATATATATATATAAAATGTGACGACAGGCG
The DNA here is from genome assembly GCA_907164885.2 of Dolomedes plantarius. Classification (NCBI taxonomy): domain Eukaryota; kingdom Metazoa; phylum Arthropoda; class Arachnida; order Araneae; family Dolomedidae; genus Dolomedes; species Dolomedes plantarius. The sequence goes on from OU015492.1 coordinate 58,391,362, forward strand.
TGGAGAGAAGAAAACAAAAGTGGAGTGGATAAAAAGTCGCCCGGCCGTCATCATAAACTTTTAATTTAACTCCCGCAAATAAATTCTCCCATCTCGGACACAGAAACCACAGCCGATTCAATTACTAAGTGTTTATTAAATTCAAGAGCTCATCCGCCGGGAGTTACATGGCAAGAGGGTTTTTACAGAGTGCACCTAAATTTAGACCACAGATACTTTTATCAATTCACATCATCACGTGACAGAGAGGTGTGACGTAATAGTTGATTAGTTAAAATTTATTGCTTTTGCGCTGAACAGAGATATTTACGCACCCACGCCGCGCTGCATTTAATTTCGTTAAAAAGTCAGCCATCTTGAATAAAATCGCCTGGGGTTACAAAGACTGTTACTATGGGGTTTTTACATAAGTTTTACTGAGACGACACTACTGGAATTTGGAAATATATTTTTGGTTTTAAAACGAATGCCCAAGGGATATTAAATAATTTAAGAAATTAAAAAGGGGTATGTAATTTTGAATACTGAATTGAAGAATTAATAGTTTTTTACTGTTAAAGACTAATGAATTGAAAAATTACTAGTTTTTAATATTTCAGAATATCCCCCCGTCCGAGAAGAGGCTGACAAACAATGCCTGCATTGTTGGGTGTTTGGGTGTTAGCTCATTCACCCATGTGTTTGGGTGTTAGCTCATTCAGTCTTTATGGGGATAGTTGAGCTAACACAGATAAAGAAGAAATCTTGTGTTTTTTTGGACTGCTTATACTTGCTGGAATGTATAAAGCACATAATGAAACAATAACGAACCTGTGGAATGCAAATGATGGTTGCCCAATTTTCAATAAATCTATGATTAGGTTTAGATTTAGAGAAATATCCCGTTTCATTCGATTTGATGAGAATAGGTGCAAAAATCGATCTGATGATAAGCTGTTACCAATCAGAAATATATTGGAGATTTGGACAGTCACATTACAAGATGCTTACATTCTTCATGAGAACATTACCGTCGATGAACAAAGGGTTACCTTTAAGGGCAAATGCACATTTAGACAGTACATCCCGTCAAAACCAGTAAAATATGGAATAAAGCTGTGGGCTGCATGTGACAGTAATACTTCTTATGTATTCAATATTCAGGTATACACAGGAAAAAGACAAAATATGCCTATAGAAGTTAATCAAGGAAAGAGAATAGTTCTGGATATGGTGAAAGGAATGGAGAAAAGTGGGAGAAATATCACAGCAGACAACTTTTTTATTAACTTAAATCTAGCAAAAGAGCTAGAGAATAAAAAATTTTCACGTTTGGGTACGATGAGAAAAAATCAATACGAATTACCTCAAGAGTTCGTCGCATGCAAAGGAAGACAAGACAACTTTTCAATATTTTGATTTCAAAAAGCGACAATTGTATCCTATAGTCCAAAGAAAAGAAAAGTTGTAACTCTTTTGAGCACGTTGCATTTTTCTCCCGAAATTGGGAATACACTGGCAGCGAAACCAGCTATGATTCAAGGTTATAATAACACAAAATCAGGAGTTGATACGATGGATCAGCTAGTGAGAACATATACACAATAATGCAAATGACGAGAAGATGGCCAATGGTCATATTTTACAATATGTTAGATATAAGTGCATTGAATGGCTTTATAATTTGGTTACACCTTAACCAAAAGTGGGAAGAAAAAACAAATTATAAGAGAAGAATGTTTCTTTTGGAATTAGGCAAATATTTATTTGAAAAGCAACTGCAGAAGCGGGTACCTGTTCCAAAGACACTTGAAGCAGGCATGACCGACTTGAAGCAGGCATGAAGCAGGCATGAAGGGAAAAAAAGGGTAGATGTTTTTATTGTTAACGTTTAACGGACCGAAAATATAGTGATAAGTGCAGTAAATGTTCAATTTTTGTGTGCAAGCAACATTCAAACATTTTATGTCCAAATAGTGTATGATGCATATTTCAATATACCCTCAACTAATTGTGCCTAATTACAATTTTTATAGGTTCAATATATTGATAACTGTGTAAAATGTGTCTGTTAATAAATTTATTGTAAATAATATGTTTGTCAAAAATTATAAGCATTAGAATAAAAAAAACTAATGGGGTCACTGGAGACCCCAATGGTACTCAGTGTTATAAAAAAAAGTTGGTAGTAGAAGTGTTATTAAGTAAACCATCCTAGTATCCTTCTGATTTCCTTTAGCCAGTATAGCGCGTCACATTCGATTGGCTGTGGATTTCAGTTCAGGTCCATTTAACTGTAAGAACATTTTTTTAATCTACCGCAGAGAATAAATTAATAGGTAGTTACATAATAACTTTTTATTCAACTTTCTCTCACTATTGATCGATAACATCAAGAATGGACTGACATTGCAGTTTGGAAAACCATAGCTAAATATCCAGGTCACCCATTAAAAACATTCATTTAACATGTCACGACGGAATAGACTTATTCTTAAATGAAGAGTAAGAATATGTATTTATGTATATGTGTTTATGTGGTGTGTCTGTACATGTATGCATGTGTGTGTGTTTTTTTTTGTATGTATGTGTGTGTGTTTGTATGCATGTGTGTGTATTTTTGTATGTATGTATGTATGTATATATGTATGTATGCACTATCGCAGTGGTTAAATTGAAGAATAAATGCATTAAACTCTTCATTCAATTTCTCTCGCTAACGATCGATAGGATCTGACGCCATCGCTTTCACAAATAACTTGTAACCTGCGCCCCCGTGTTAGTTTTTCGGATGCATTTGGCAGAGCATCGTTTCCTAGGACTTAAAAATGAAAAAAACATTCCGATGGGCTTTCATGAATTTTTCAGCGGTATGACGTCATACCACGTGTTCGTTCGCTTCGCGCACATGGCGGAGACCATATCACCCCGTTTTCCTCGGTATTTTAAGCAACTCGCAAGTTTAAGTGCCCTTGGGGCTCTGCGACACCCTGTGAGTGAGGGGCATATAGTAGCGGGAAAATTGGTAATTTCCATACTCTGACGTCATCGCTTTCATGGTTCATTCGGAATCGACGCCAAGGGCATATTCTAAGGTTTCTGGACGAAGGTCTTTGGGTGTAATACAGCTTTAGGATGCATTAAAAAAGAGCCATTTGACATGGTTGGCTGAAATGGACTTATTAAAAGAATAGTAAACGTAGGAAAGGACGCGTGTGAATAACAATTATATTACTACAGTTTCTAATACTGAGCTTCGTGATGTACTATTTCATACAGGGAGCATGTATCAAGGATAAAATTATAACCCATAAGTCAAACTACCACCATCCTGACCGGTGTTATGACAATAGACATATGCATTGGACTGGCTGTGATCTATCCGTCACATATGAACTGTGCACCAAAATCGCAAAAGCACACAGCAGGATTTTCCAGACGTTGAAACGCTGTTGAATCCTTAAACTTAAGCACATATGGGAATTGTTCCATTGAAGTCGCTATACATAATCCATAAAAGAAAGATATTTAGCACATACATGTAAGTGACATATTTATATTTGATTTCTGGCATGGAATTTATACTAGATGGGGTCAGTAAGAATTGTTAAACGAATATTTCTTTCTGGCGCTACATACTACGTAAGGAAGCCCCCACATGGAGTCATGCTTGGCCGTGTAACATCATGTAACCGATATGAATGTTTCAACATTTAGGCTATATGAACTTGTCACATATATTTAGTAATACGCAGAATGCAAGAGTTTAATTTTCATAATAGAACAATTTACAACTTGAAATTTATATCAAGCTAAAGAATGGGTACAGCGAAGAACGTTTGTTCTAGACAAGGGAATTTAAAAGTATTGAGAGTATGTGCAAAGAGATCTGCATTCTGAGTGATCAAAACCATGGACAGATCATGTTCGAAAACACTCTTGTACCATGACCATTGAAGCGCAGTACTATTCAACACTCTTTACAGAGAAGATAAGTCAGAAATCTCCCCCTAGTGAAGTAACCGTTAGGGGTTTTGCTTCCGGATAGCAAGTGTTTCCAAGCCACTTTAACGCCACTAATTTTGCAAGAATTTGTAGAAACCGTCCTGTTTCATCCTTCACTCTATCATAACTCATCTTCATTGGATCACCTTTTTATATGGCTAATTGAAAATTTTCTCATGTAATCAGGAATTTAAGTATAATGATGAAGACATAACAGGTGTGCATGGCTGGATCCATGGAAACACGAAAAACCATGAAATCTTTAACAAAGCAATATTTACAAAAAAAATGTAATAGCAATTTTTCCCCTATGATATTGCTGATTAGCACAATCCAGACACGTTCCAGCTCGTAGACTACACATATGAATATTGTAAAATAATTACTTACGTAAAAAGATATAGTTTAGAATAAAATATAAAGAAATTTAAATGGAAATTATAATGAAATTTAAGTTGATGCTATGCTACTTATCAACCTCTTAGTTTTCGTAATGTAAATCTTAAAAAAAAATTGTATTTCAACAGATTTCTCTTAATGGCTGAGTAATAAATTTAAAATACAGTGAACGTGAAATCGGAGAAGTCGAAAAGCTTCTATATTAAGAGTAGCAGCGAAGCCTATCGAAAACTGCACGAAACGCGCATGTATTTTAAAGTCTCAATATTCTAAAGAGTGTTTCGGGCTATCTGGTATAAATTTACCAATATAAGAAATCTCATCCTAATTGAAAACCAAATTCTTGCAAAAGTCGTCAGAAAAGGACAAAAATGAGAAAAATAAAATCCCTGAAACAGGCCTCTTAGAGAAAGACGAGTAATATGGAATAGAAAATTCAATCATGGCTTCGCTCTTAAAACTTCAGTTGAGTAGTGACATGTTTTGACACTATTCAAGGTCTTTGTTCCCAGGACGCGGTAAAAATCCGACGAAAATGAAATTTAGTTCTCAAGTATTTTGCGGAGAAAAGGTCAGACCATCATGTATGATGTGATTACTTTGAAAACACTGGTAGTGACAATTTTGACAAGTTTTGTAGGATGGTGCACATTTAGGAATTTGATATGAAACCAAGTGGAATTAAGACAGGTACTTCAATGAAAATTTAAATATGGTCATAAATATTATATATATATATATATATATATATATATATATATATATATATATATATATATATATATATATATATATATATATATATATATATATATATATATATATATATATATATAATTTCTTCATTTTTCCTAATATGTGTGACATTTGCTTCGTCGCGGCCTACACACCTCTAGTAACACTGGTTCCTTTCATTGTTTCTTTAATTTATACTATCGAAAAGACTGTTGTTCTAGGCATTTTGTGCAGTGCAGTGAGATCAGATACACGTGTATCAAGCTCATACTTAGCTCATACGCTTTATCATATCTTTTAACGTAGGATTGAGTTCCTCCATACAGTCCTCCGGAAAGCAAAATTTCAGATGTCCTGCGTCGCGAGTTATAATTTTGGCAGCTCACCAAACCCAATCTGTATCTCTTGGACAAACTGTAAACTGTTAAACAGAAAAGTACCAAAATGCGTCAAAACTATATATATATATATATATATATATATATATAAACATATATATATATATATATATATATATATATGTATATATATACATAAACATATATACATCTATGCATACAACAGAGGTAAGCAACGATAAGTAATCTTACGTTAATAACCCACGGTAGTTTCGTTAGAAGAGAACACTGAATTTTTTTTTCTAATCTATCGTTATTCTCACTATTTTTCTTTTATACTGAGAAGTATCACTATAGTTCTTCTAACTCAGGGCTTGTAAGGAAAAAAATGACCATCAAATGAGAAAAGCACAAAATAGGAGGTACGCGGTGAAACATGTATTTTTCAACACATAGCCCAAATTACAATGAGAACAGCGCGGCAGTCTTTCTTTTCATTCGGAGAGACCGGTGCGGAGACAAAGTATTTTCTCATATATGTTTTAACATATGCAACGAGTACCGAAATAATTTTTACGTTTCGAAATGTGACGAGTACCAAAATAGACAAGCACTGAAGTATGAATGTACATAAGGCCAGAATATAAATATGAGGTTATTCAATTTAGATATATGCCTTCCCGGGTCGATCTGTAGCATTAGAAAATTATACAAAGCCAAATATACATATTAGATTAAAACATCATTTGCCTCTAAAACACCTTCTTACTGCCAACGAAAAAGAAAGATTTTTTTGTGTAAAGCGATGGTATAGAGTATTAAAAATATGATTTCCAAATGAGTGTCGTTCAACCAATAGCTATAACGCATTTAATCAAATATTAACCTCCATTAAGTATTATTGCATTTTATTTTTTTGGTAAAATTGGTTATAATATCTAACGATCTAGATTAGGTTCTGTGACTCACTTGATTTCTCCTCCAACGGCTGATGATTTGCACAGTCTGTTGGAGTAAAAACTAGTTATTGTTAATACCAACTATATATTAATTTATACTAGATCCGCATAAAAAAGAAATATGCATTTAATACACAAAAATATGCATTAAAATGTCTGCAGATTTTGTTGCAGTGAGCACCGGTTATTGTCCATACCAATGATATAAACTCACATAGATCCATGTAAAACAAAAATATGCATGCACTGCACCAAAATATGCATCAAAATATCGACACATTTTGTTGCAGTAAACACTGGTTAATGTCCATACCAGTTATATAAGCTTACATAGATCTATTGTGACGAATTAAAATAATTGGCACTATTAAAATAGGAATTCGCCACGGCTCGCCAGTTTGTTGACACGAGACAGCCCCAAGGCCGGAAATTCGAAATAATCGCAGCTTGCGTTTCAGCAAATAAAAAAGCTAAAAAATGACATCACCGTTTAAGAACCAATGAGAGACGAGTTCTGTGGATGAAGCGCCAAGTCCAAAATTAAACGACAGAGCTAAAAACCGTTAGTTAGCGATCTGCTGAGAGGAGAGAACTACTCCGGCCGTCCCTGGGTCGAAATACACTGGTGTAAAAAATTAAGAGAATTTGCAGTCTTGGTCGATTATCTCTAGAACTAATGTACTGATTTTAATGAAATTTGATATGTACGTACATTGATACAATACAAAACAAATAACCATTCAATAATTGGGATACACACGCATGATAGTGCGTAACACTCGTTGGAGTCGGAAGGTATGAAACAGCGGTTGCAGAATAAACAAAAAAATGGGTTAATAGATGGTGTTATTTTGCAGCAATCGGTTAATTTCAAATTGTAACAGTAAAAATGAGTAACCACCAGCGTTTAGATCAGTGCTCCGCAACCGCTGTGCCGTGGCACACTAGTGTGCCGCGAGATCATCTTGACTGTGCCGCGGGGATTGTACCGATTATAATAATAAAAAAAAATTAACCACCGCATCAATTAGAAATGTTTCTAAGTAAAATATTCCTCTAACTTTTTGCTAATATTTCTCTGGGTCGAAATTATACACAAAACAAAACATGTTACCTTACATTTTATCTATGCTCGAGCGTCATACGAGTATTTCTGGATTTTAGTTAAGAGAGAATATCTAATTTGTGACACTAATTTATGACAAGGCCATTGCAGTTTTGCTCCCTTTTTCTACGACATACTTATGCGAACAAAGTTTTTCGACACTGGTTCTAATTAAAAATGACAAGCGATCATGTTTAAAGGGTCTTGACCATGAACTTCGAGTAGCTCTTCTAATATGGAGTTAAATATTAAACGTACATATGTTCATCAAAACAAGCTCAAATATATCATTAATAAATAGGTTATATTTAAATTAACTTTGATTTTTTAGACTTAAGTAAAGACAAAAAAAATTTAATATAAAAATTTAAAGAGAATTTTTTTTTACTTGTAAACTTTATATTTTTGTTCTTGTGTTGGTGCACAATTCAAAATAATTTATATAAAACTTAAATCCTTTTAATTATCTTGATACATAGAGCTATTTTAGTGTGATTTTTTACCTAATAAAAACATATACGTATTTATTGTAATTTATGTATTTGCAAGCTTTTTCTTGTGGTGTGCCGCGGAATTATCGAAAAGATGTTGTTGTGCCGTGGACGATAAAAGGTTGCGGAGCTCTGGTTTAGATGATGGAATGAGGTGGCGAATTGTGGGGAGGCTAGAAGCAGGCCAATCTCAAGTTCAAATTTGTAGAGAGTTAAATTTAACGCCCAGCGTCGTGTGTAACTTATGGAAACAGTTCCAGGATACCGTATCCATCGAGAGAAAGCCTGGGCAAGGTCGTCCAAGAGCCACGACGGCCATAGAAGATCGCCATTTGTCGATTATAGCGAGACGTAACAGGAGTGCTACAGCTTCTCAGCTCTCTCGTGACTTGTATGCAGCCACAGGAATCCGTGTATTAAGGGTGACTGTTTCCAAAAGACTTCATGAGAGGGGGTTGTTTGCAAGACCTTCTGTTTGCGTCCCGCTCACTTGTACGAACAGGAGAATCCGTTTATCGTGGTGCAGAGAGCATAGAGATTGGAGTATGGATCAATGGGCGACCGTTCTCTTCATTGATGAGTCCCGGTTCAGCCTATACACCGATTCTCGCCGTACGTTCATATGGAGAGAACCAGGGACCCGCTACCTACCCTCCAATGTCCGAGAAATCGACCATTATGGCGGAGGAGGTTTAATGGTCTGGGCAGGCATCATGTTGGATGGCCGCACACCTCTCCATGTCTTTGAAAGAGGCACTGTGACTGGTGTGAGGTATAGGGATAAGGTTTTGGAGCCCTATGTTCGCCTTTTCAGGGGTGCAGTTGGCCCTGAGTTCATTTTAATGGACGATAATGCGAGACCACATAGAGCTCTTCTGGTCGACGAATTTCTAGAGAGTGAGGATATTCGCCGGATGGGTTACCCAGCCAGATCTCCAGACCTTAACCCTATAGAGCATATCTGGGACGCTCTGGGGAGGGCAATTGCAACTCGCACCTGCCCCTCCGAGAACCATCCAGGGAATGAAAACAGCGTTGCTGAACGAGTAGGACCAATTGTCACAGGAAATGATAAACTGCCTTATTTCAAGTATGAAATCACGCTTCGAGACCTGTATATCTGTAAGAAGGATCCACACCCCCTATTAAACCATCTATTAACACATTTTTTTTATTCTGCAACCGCTGTTTCATACCTTCCGACTCCAACGAGTGTTACGCACGATCATCCGAGTGTATTACAATTATTGAATGGTTATTTGTTTTGTATTGTATCAATGTATGTACATATCAAATTTCATTAAAATCGGTACAGTAGTTCTAGAGATAATCGACCAAGTCTGCAAATTCTCTTAATTTCTTACGCCAGTGTAGCTATAATGCGGATTTTTGAAGTCAGCGGTCTTAATCTCAAGATGAGATTTTTCGGCTTCAGTTAGGAAGCTTGGTTTTCATTTTTTTTTTGGAAGGTATCTCAAGACGAGATATCTGTCCTGACCGTCCTGGTTATAGAGACTTACCTCGCAGTCATCCGCTCTACCTATAAAGTAATCGAGGGCCCTGCCGGACTCGATGTTGATGTAAGAAGTGAGCTAACTCCTCTGACAGCTCATCCTAAAGGACTCAGAGATCTAACTCTTCCTTGTTCGTGGAACATATTTGCGGTGCATCACTCATAAATTTTTCTTCAACTATTTTTAAATAATGTAACTCTTTTAAATTACTTGGCTGTAACATTAGTTGAGTCGATCACTACCTCGATCAATACGTCACACTATATAAAAGGAAAATATTCAAGACCAAAAACTTTGCATAAAAATGTCTACAGATTTTGTTGCAGTAAGCACCGGTTATTGTCCATACCAATGATATAAGCTGACATAGATCCATGTAAAAGCAAAATATGCATGCAATGCACCGAAATATGCATAAAAATATCGGCACATTTTGTTGCAGTAAACACCGGTTAATGTCCATACCAGTTATAAAAGCTTACATAGATTTTTATAAAAGGAAAATATACATTCAACACCCAAAAATATGCATAAATGCTTTTTCATGCTTTACAAACAAATACTTGATAGATTTAGCTGTATGTATAGGGGGGTTATCATCCTGGAGAACGCCGTCTCCTGCAAGAAACAATGTTTGCAGAATAGGATTGACTAGTAAGCTAAAATTTTGACATAGTCCTTCTCATTCAATCTCCCTTTTAGGGTTACAATATGGCCTGAAGAAAACCAAGAAATGCCAACCCAAACCCTGATAGATCTACCTCCGTGATTGATAGTTAAGATGAGGCAGCCAGAATCTTACACTTGTGTAGGTGTTCTCCAAACATACGCACGTCCTGTTGCGAGGAACAATGCAAACAATGATTCGTCGGACCAAATGCCGTTTTTAGACATAGTACGAGACCAAGATTTGCGGTTGTGGCACCATTGTGGACGATATTTTGTATTGGCCTCTATTACATGTGGCTTGGGAATAGCTACTCTTCCGTAAATGCTTTGTTTGTGAAGTTATCTTCTACCTCTAATGGTTGGTACCGGAACATGCAGATGCAGATTGAGCTCTTCGGTCATTGTGATTGCAATTGTTTCCTTTCTTCATGTCTGAATCCGCTTCAATACCTCGTCCGTCTCTTTCATTCAGCTCTCCTTTTCGTCCCGTGTTCTGTTTTACAAAGGATTTTTTTCGTGCACTCTGTATGCTATCATGACTTTCGATACCATAGCTCGAAAAACATCCATTAGCCTTTGGGTTTCAGTAACAGATACTCCAATTTACACGCGCTCCAACAATTTGTCCATTTCGCAACGTCTGCAAGATTTGACATTTTGCGATGTTCCCCCCAAAAGCACGATGCCCTTAGCTTCATTACTGCTACCTAATAGTAGAATAATACATACAATATATTATATAAAAAATACCCGTGGCTAGACTCGTTTTTTAAGGAATACGAAGCACATTCATAAACACCACTAATACTGATAGGTGTTTCCATTATTTTGATAACCAACTGTAAAAGGAAAAAAAACATTAAAGTGTTATGTCTACTACGTCTGGTGATTATGCCAATTGTCCTAGGTATTTTTCAATTGTGCACAAAGGTCAATAATTGATATGTGTAAAATTATGTTAAGACTATAAATAATGCCATAAATTTTTGTGGCACTATTTTTAATAATTACACATATAAGAATAAAACTCTAATACAAACACATAACAGAGAACTTATGAATAACAATCGTTCATTAATATTATTAAACCTCATGTGATTGGGCTGCAATGTACTAGCTTTTATTTCTTCTACTTCAAAAATCTCTTTTCAGAAACCTCTAGGTGAAGAAAGATGATTTACCCTTAACCTCAATATGTTGAAAGTGAAATAGGATCAAAATTCAATTCGAGATTTTATGACACATATCTGCACCCCTCTGATACCCCTAGGTAAGGAAGAAAATTCGATTTTGAGAATTTAAAATGAGAAAAATGTCAGCTCTTCAAAATATCTCTCTTTCAAATGCCACTTCAAATAAGCTGAAAATGACGAGGTGATACATGTGAGTCTAGGAATGAAATTTGTGCGATTTTAAGACCGGGTTCAAGATGGGACTATATTGTTCTGAAAATAATTCGAATATTGTGATTAATATTGAAAAAATAATATAACATTTTACAAAAATTTCTAATAATACACCATTTAAAGCAAAAGACAAAAAAATCTATTAAATATTGAAATATGTAAGCACTGTTATCTTCTCTTAGCGACAGATGAAGCCAGGCAGTTTATATAATACATATTCCTTGATGTTTAAACTATCTTAATATGACAAAATCGTTACTGATATTCTGAAAGCAATACATTTATAATACGTAATATAATTATATATGACTCTGTATATAAGAATGTGCAATATTTTATTACATCCATAATATATGAACACAAACTTTTAGAAAATAAGAAATATATACACTCCAACAAATTTCAAGTATCTTCATTTTCGGAAAAATCTTAAAAAACTTGAAGTATGGTGCAGGAGTTATTTTCGAATAAACCTGTATCTTACAAAAAGTAAAAGCAAAGAAATATATATTTCTATAGATAATTGTTTAAAATCGTGTCACATTGAATGCTACAGCAATTTTGATACAGGGTGCGACAGAATGGACTCCCATATTTCAAAGGGTAATGAAAAACGAACAAAACAATTTACAAAAAATGCTTTATATTTTCAAAAAGTACTAATAATCTAGTATTTTTTCTAAAAAGTTTTGAAATTAACATCACTCAGGTAGTTATTTGATAAGCACTGCCGAATCCGTTCTTTACAGTTCTTCTTCACTCCCTTGGTGTTCTCTTAGAGTATGGGAGAACTTCCTCACAAATAGCGGACTTTAGGACTCGTTGAACAGTTCCAGGTGCTCTAATAATCCAAGGACGACCAGTTTGTTTCCTTAGTAATGCGGACCCAGTTTCTGTAACGTTTGAAACCCATCGCAGGATCGTTTTTCGATCAGGAATGGCATAGTTCCATAGAGCCAGAATCGCGTCCTAACTGCCGTCTTTGCCGCGGTTTCAGAATCGTTGTTCTTAAAGAACTCATAGATAACAAACCGTGATGATCACTGGACCAAATCATGGTGTCTATTGACAATTAGAAAACCAGCCCGACCTGTTCCCACCTCCCGCGCTGCCCTCCCTTCCCAGTGAACTTCAAAAATGTGGGGGTCCATTCAGTCGCACTGTGTTGATTTCATATCATTTGATTTGTATGGAAATTCATCGTAACTGTAAATGAAATAAAGAGGTCTAGATTATCTGCAAACATTAAAAGGGTTACAAATCAGTAAGTAGTAAATCCACGTTGGCAGCTATACAAGCCGAAACACGAGGTGCCATGGAATCAATGAAGTCACCTATGACCTCTTGCGTAAGATAATGCCATAATCTTTTCAACTGGGTAGTTAATTCACCAGTCCCACCCAGGACAGCTGCAGTTGCCTTCCAAGCCATGGGAGTACGTCATATCTTTAAAGACATTGTTGGGAGAATCGCGCGGTATGTGGACGAGCGTTGTCTTGCTGATAAATGGCACCTGGGCGACTTAATAGCATGGGCAGAAAAACTGGCGTTAAAATCTCGTCCACATAACTGCGTGCCATCAAAGTGCATTGAAGGACGACTAGAGGTGATCGTGTGTCCCAACAAATCACTCCCTACACTGTCACACCTTGTGTAATCGCCATATGCCTCTCGACAACAAATGCCGGATCGGACCGGTGGCCTGGCCACCTCCACACACGTATCCGCTGGTCATCAACATTGAGACTGAATCGGGATTCATCGCTGAAGATCACACGCCTACAGTCGGTCACACTCCAGCTTGCCCGAAGTAAGTAAAAATCCAATCGACAATGCCTATGATGTGTGGTCAGTGGTAGGCGTCTTAATGGACGTCGGCTCCTTATACCTGCATCGACCAGTCGTCTCCGAATGGTTTCACTTGATACCACCGGATGTCTAGAAGGTGGTAAATGGCGTTGAACCGATTCTAGCGACGTTGTTGGTACGGACGTGGCCGCTCTTATGACTGCGCGATCCTCGCGCACATTTGTGTTCCTGGGACGCCCTGACTCTCCGCGACGGTAGACTATCCCTTCCGTGATCCCTTGTTGCCAACACCGAGCAACTGCCATATCGCTCCGACAGAGGTGGCGGCCGATACGCCTGTTCGACAAACCTGCTTCACTGAGCCCTAGTATGCTCCCCCTCTCAAAGTCCGTCAATTTTTCGTATTGTCGCTGGTTACATCTCAGAGGCCTCTCTGGTCACAATACCGTCCATCCAAGTCACAATACCAAGTCGACAGATTTGATTGAATAACCCTATGGGACGAGGAATCATGCTTCTACACTCTCCCAGCTGCGCATCCCATATGCGCACAGCGCGCTTACCCTTGTCTCATTGGCGTTGAAATTTTAATCATTTGCATATCTCTTACCAGACTACATTCCTACAAAGTTTCGTGATAGTACCTCGATTTCTTCTGAACGCATATATTTGTTTATGACAGAGTATATTTGCTTTGCTTAATATCATATTCTAGGCGTCACTATTATATAAAGCTCTATTGTATTTCAGAAGGAATTATTTATCAGATAATTTTAGCTATATTATTTTTTATCAAAAATATTTTATTGCAAGTAAGATCAATTTAGCTGCAAAACTTAATCTTTAAGCCTATTTGAAATCGCAAATGAATTGTAATTGTTTGAAACAAATTTATGGCCTACTTTGGAAAACGTTAATATGAATTTGTGCACATAAAAGGACAGCATTAATTTAACAAACAAATATAGATGTAAATAGAGACATGTTTTTATAATTGACTTAATTGCTGGAATTTTAAAAATGATAATAGCTATAATCAATCGTTTGTACACTGGGTATTCAATATTGTTCGCCATGTTTATCTCGATTATTAAATTTTCCTATGATATGCGGAATAACTTATTTTATTGTTACAGGAATGAAAATCTTTTGCATTCATTTCATATAATTTCCCAAACTCAAATTCTAATTTGAAACCCAAAGATTGTTCCGGTTATATTAGAAAACCAACTTTTATGTAAAAACTAGAACCATCGAGGAAATTGTTTTAAATAATATTCAATGCTAATTTATCTTGTACAAAGTACTTATGACGAAATCCAAATCAGAGTCGTATAAATCTCCATAATCTATAGATTATATAATCCTATAAACATAAGATCAAATAATAGTTTGTAACACGAATGATGTAAAATGAATTTAATTCACACGTATAGAATAATTTTTATCGTGATGCTGAATACGGAATGAGTTTCAGCATGATGTTAAAACAAATGTAATACTTCGGAGGGAGGGATTATCTAATACTTTGTAGCGAATTCCCCTTAGGTTTTACGATGGCAAGTAAGCTATTTAACACATTATTTACTAGCGATGCGCATTACTTCTGATCAGGAGGAAGCCCGTGTTCTCTTTCAACTGGAAAGAAATTAATTTTTGTCTCATGGGGGAGAGTTTTTGACGTTTCTTTAAAATTCATCTCAACTTTTCAATATTGTTTAAATCTAATGAGCTTGTTATTCACAAGTATAGCGTTAATTTTAGTCTTTTGAGCCCTTTATATTGAGACTTATAATCTCGGTGGAAATAAAAATCAATAATTCATAAATATTCCGAGGCCGGTAACACTAATTATTTCTAAGATGACTTACGGATTCACTGCTTCAAAAGTTATACATTATAGAACCTTTGAGGTCATAGAAGCTCATACAGTGACCAAGGCTGCAAATTTCTCTGAATATCTAATGCATACTTCTATCTTACCAGGCCCGAGATAGCCTAGTCATAGCGATTCGGCTTTCGGCGCGGAGGTCGTTCGGTTCCGATCCCCGATAAACATCATTAAATACCTTCGTGTCTATGCCGAATATGCTACACGTTAAATCCGTCCACTGTAAAGTCCGTCTGAGGGGTTGGGAGAAGTCATGATCCCCCCAGATGTCACCCCTTGTGGTGTTTGGTCTAAATTGAGATGGAACTGCCAAATCGGACTCCTTGTGGTGCAGTTGTAAACCGGAGTCGCCCTCCTGAGACCACAAAACCCGGAGGACCTGGACTGAAACTTCCCGCCAGGAGGCATCAGCAACAAAAACTTAATAACTTTTTTACGTTCCAAATAGTATTACTTAGATGACATAATACACACAAAACAAAAACAAAAACTTTCCAAAAAGTGCCTAGTATCAGTGCTTTTCACCCCATACAAGTCTTCAGTTTGTATTCTCGCACTGTACTATCCTTTTTCGTGGAAGTCATGAGCGACATCATTTTCAGCAAGAATGGTTTAAATTCTAATGTTTAAAGTCTATTTAATTTATGAAAATCTAATATTTATCTTAACTCGGTATATGTTACGCATTCGCATCTATTACGTTCCATCTCCTGTAATTATAAAGTACTTGCATTTTGGAACTGATACTTTGAAACTATAGAAGGGATTTTTTTAACCTATTAAAAATCATGAGACCCATTTGGGGATCACGAATATATTTAATGTTATCCCCCCTCCCTAATTTCTGGCTTTTCACTTATTTTTAGAGTTAAGTGTTTGCATCATTGTCCACTCATAATGTATACAGTTAAACTTTTCAGTTTGATTAAAATATATATATATATATATATGATAATTTTTCAAAAGTTTGCTTGCAAATGACACTTTTTCACATTTCTCTTTTTGTTGAGTGAATATCTGATAATTTATATTAAAATGAATTATTTTTTTCTTATGGAGGTTATGTGCATATGTGTTCTGAATAACATAGTATCGAAATTGAGCAAATTGTTTACTTCATAGCTTGATCACCGGCAAAATACAATGATCCCCATTTGGGGCTCACGGTAATTGTAATGTAAAATGGTTAACTATTTACACTACAAATAGAACTTTCGTTTTCTTTGCAGTTATCTGGTGCAATACGTTTCTGGAATTTCCACATGGGCATTTTCCCATGAAAATGGGGAATGCATCTACTGTCAATAATAGGCATGAAGGGGAAGGGGATACACCAGGTAAAGGGAGCAGGTGATTCTAAAACACGCGTTTCGAAAGTGACGGCAATACTTTTCGTACATATTCGTGTAGCACAAATTGACAGTACCGCTCCAAACCAAACCAAACGAAACCAAACCAACCTTTTCGTACATTGGACAAAAGAATTTTAATAATTTTTAGTGCAGATGGTCATGAACTTTGTGCTGAGAAGTTGTTTCATTTAGAGAGTCTTATCTGCTTTGAATTAAATTCGAGCAGCCTGGTTCGATTTTGATAAATAACTGTACTATTATAATTTGCATTCTTATGTTTCTTGTTTGGTTTATTCAATTTGGATAATCATAGGTAGCAAAAAAATTTCCATCGCTAAGAGAACTTGAAGAATATTTGGACAATGACCTTGATTTGGCAGATGATGAAGACCTTGACGGTACTATTGACATAGTTGAATTACCACCGTATAGAGTGGATGATGTTTCCGATTTAGAAGATATAGATGACAACGTACTGGAAGATACCAGTTTTGGATGAGCTAAATAAAACATCTATGCAATTTGGAATATTTTCGTATAATATATGTATTGATGAACAAATGGTGCGTTATTATGGTCATCATTTTCTGAAGCAATTTATAAGAGTCAAGCCCATTCGCTTTGGTTTCAAGCAATGGGCCATGTGTTACAAGAGTCTGGTTACAAGAAAACTGTCTAGATACTCTGTTCAGACTTTTTCGATAACATCTCCATTTTTTAGCGGTAAAACACTGAATTTGGCACCCATGTTTCGAAACAATTGTCCTAGCGTTAACAATACCTCAACATACGTATCAGTAGTATACGTTCTGTAATATATGTTAAGTTTATGGTCTCTTCTGAAAATTTGGCAATATACTTTTATTTTGAATAACCTCTTTCCAAACTTTGAAACTATTCAAATTATTTTTATATGTATGGTTAAAGTCCAAAATAAGAATCAAACAATTTAATTATACTTCTGATGTGTTGTGGTGTGATAAAGACATTTTTAATTACTCAGCGTCAAATCAATCCAGAAATTTGCTGTTTAAGAATGTTTTATCTACATATATTTTGCATTATTTTCCGTTCATATTTCGTATTGTGGGTGTATTTAGGTAAACTTTAAACCATGACTTAAGATAGTGCCATGATGAAATGAAAGGAAATAACTAATGGTATAGTAAGACATGTTAAGAAAATCCTAATAAAACCATACATGAAAATATTCTTTACAGAATAATACATAAACTTGAACGTTATATAACATTTTAACATTTAAAATGGTTTCGGAACCACGATTTTGCAGTCATGTTATCAAGCCTTATATTTATTATATCTATTGCGATTCAATCCAGTATATGGGATTACTAACTAACAGATTAAAAAAGAGATTGATTGTCTAAAACCATTATTTAATTTACAATTATACCAATGAATTTACAAAGAAATTAAATTAAATTAAATTAAATAGATCTATGTTTCAACGTTAAATTTAACATAGCTTTAATTATGTATTAGGTTTAAAACAACGGAATACTGGAGAGTTGTAATCCTAAGTATACTTTTAACAATCTGAATGAAAATAAAAATTCTCAATATCTTTTGTTTCTCTTAAGCTATTTAAATATACTGCATGATATAATAGTAAAATAAAATTGCATTTATAGGTTTCTTAACTCTGCTTAATATATCTTCTACTAAATCTTATAAATACCTGTTCAGCACTTAAAGCTTAATACCAAGATGAAAAGCAGTACGCTTAAGCAAGCAGATATCGATATAAATATTTGCTTCGAAAGCGAAGTTCATTTATAATCGCGTGTGAGAAACTCAACAGAAGGAGCATAAATTTCCTATTTTATCTTTGAGTATAAATATTTTTCTGAAGTATGCACAGCATAAAAAAAAAAAGAGTCCGTGAAATTTTGTACGTGCGTAATATGCGTTTTCAGAGTAGGAAGTAGTTTATATTTTATATACAAACAATCTGCTTACCCGGCGATGCCTGGGTATTTTTTCATCCCAATTTTTATTAAACAGGAAAAGAAATTAAGTAATTTTAATCTAAGTAATTTTATTTACATGTATTTAAAACTAGGCATTTGACACTACTCTCGGTGATTTTGAACATTTTATTTTCCCCCTTCTTCCCCCTCCACCCAATGCTGATGGGGGGATGAACTTGCACTTAAACGACATCGGGAGTATCACTATTGATCTCAGTGACCAGGAAAACCGTAGATTCGACGCTAAAATAAGTCATTTTCGATTAATTTTACATTTTCCCATCCCTCTCGCCCCTATGGTTGCTAAGGGTGCTATTCATCTCAGCGACCCCGAAAACTGTGGATTCGACACTGCTCTCGTTCATTTTGGACATTTTATGATTTCCTCTTTTACCCCCCTAACCCCAGTGCTGATGAGGGGGGGGGGCTGAACTTGCATTTAAACGGCATCGGGAGTACGACTATTGATCTTAGAGATCCCGAAACTATAAATTAAACACTAAAATAAGTCATTTTCAATTAATTTTATATGTCCTCCTTCCCTAGGGGTGCTAAGAGTATATTATTCCTCTACTGTTTCCTCCCAGATTGTAAGTTATATATGTACCAAGTTTGGTTGCTCTACGCGTTCCAGAGTGATGCTGGAATGCACACCCATACATCCATTTTTATATACATAAATTGAAATTTATATTAGTTTTTCTAAATTTGTTGCACGATATATTTTTTAAATAAATTTTCAGAGAAAGTGAACATGTCGCTAATTATGTTAAGACTTCAAGTGGATAAAATAATTTACATAGATGATGACATAAAATAAATGAAAAGGGAAGTATGATTAGAAACTTTTGTATGTACATGTAATCCTGGTGCAGGACAGTGAATATTTGGAATTTTATAAAGCTTTTGGTAAAGACACAACTAGCATTGATGGTTAAGTGGAGGCTATTTTTAATGCCTTATAACAGATACTTTCTCGTTAGCAGTACTTTACCAGGGTTGTAATTTTGTCAGATTCTAGAGCAGCTCTACAAGATATATCTAATAATAGAGCCTGTGACTCGAAACGAATGTATGAATGTAGATGATTACTGAACCCTTAGATGATTCCGTAGTGGAGAAATAGGTTCATGCTCATTGTGGTATGGAAGGGAATAAAAAAGCGGACCTCTTAGCGAAGAAATGTACCACCATTCTAAAATAACCTAATTTATTGATGTGCTTTCATTCTGAATTCTAACTGAATTGGAACTTTAAAAATCTAATATATAAAGTTGATATGGCTAATAAACTACGGTAAAATGATTGGGAGAGCCTTGATGTTCCAAGATCTCAAATTCCGGGTTTACCTCGTGGTTCTGCTGTTGCCCAGTTTTGTCTTATTACTGGATATAATTCCCTCAATGACAACCTTTTTAGAATAAAATTTACGGACTCACCTAATTGCACTTTATGTAATTCCGAACTACCAATAGATGGTGAACATTTAGACACGTGCACTGCATTTAATGGCTTTGATTTTATTGTTCAAAAATGCTCAAAAGATAGAAGGCTAATGACTTGATAGACAAACGCCTGGTAATTTTAAATAATAATAACATTTAATCTACAGTATTGTTATCCTTAATGCAAAATTTTATTGAAAAGTGTAGTGTACGGAAGCGAAAACTTCATGGAGAAATTTTAACATTTTATTAACTGTTTCATGAAATAATATATTTTCAGAATTTTCACTGCACGTTTTAGGTTTATGTGCTTTGGCATGTATGTTCTTACTTATTATAAATTTTCAATAATTCTGAATTAATCTCTGGCTTGAAAAAAATTTTAAATTCTGGATATTTTTGATTTTAATAAATATTTGTTATTTTCTATTCAGGTGTAAGATATCGTAAATATAATCTGTATACATGAAGAAAATAATATACTTTTTTTAGAATTAACTATTCACGTTGAAGTATGTGCCAAACTATTAGGACGTATAGATAAAAGAAAAATGAGTCAGTATTTTGTGATAGAAAACAATTTTCAGTTCATTCTTGATTCTTTAAATTTTCAGTGGTAAGCTTTTATAGCAAAGTGAATAATGAATGGGTTTATTTATTTATTTAAATTTGGGATTCTGCTTAAAAAATTCTTTGCATATGCGTACACAAAAATTAATGAATCAAATATTCTTTAAATAAAGCAATGCAATTTTCAATTTCTAACACATTTTTAGCGAAGGTCACTTCTCTATCAGCGAAATTCTGATGGCACCAACTCATCATTATAACTTGCGATATGCTACCGTAAAAGAACCTGGTTCAGATAAGAAAACAATTCGTATGCATAGAATTATCAACTTGAAATACAGCATCTAAACTAGGGGTCTTCAACCCGTGGCCCGCCGAAATATTTTGATCATGCAAAACGAAAGTTTGATATAAATTTGAAAAAAACCTTAGAACTTCATATTCTCTCACGCACAAAACGGATCAAGAATGCAAGAGGAAAAGTAGCCTACGGCACATAGGCTTATCAAAATAATAAACTGGTAATTTTATTCAGAATCTGAAGACGAAATAAACACAAAAAGCAGCCGGCTAAGACTCTTTCTTTCCACAACCACACGTGCGTCTCGTCTTCCTGCATTCATTCTGTTTCATGCAATACAAAGTACAAAATACATTGATTCAACTCCCATTTTTTATTGTTTGCAGAAATCAATAAATAAAGACATTTTTAAATTAATAATGGCTATAAAGGTACAAAATACTTTTTAAAATACACCATAGCACAAAACGTCAGTGACGAGTTTTGAAGGAATTAATCCTTCATCGTCATTATGCAAAAAGCAAATCAAGCAATCATCTCAAAGACTGAAGCTCGTTTGCAAATGATACATTTTTTTCCCTTTGCCAAACTACTTATTTCACAGATGTGTGGCACGCGGAACTTTGTGAATTTATTGGTATTTGCATTGGTGTGGCCCGAGAACATGAAAAGGTTTAAGACCCCTAATCTAAAATTTTAGTTAAGTAGTGGTATAGTTTAGTAAGGTTTAACAAAGTTAAAGTAAACATAACAAAATAATAATAAAATAAATTATTACATAAGTGCTGGTGATATCAGTTTCACATAATCTGATTATGAAATTATCATCATAATCCTAACCATAATGTTATTACAGCTAAATATAATTCACACTTTAATACTGAATATAAATAAATTCACTAGACGTGAATTTAATTAGTTTAAAATTACTATCATCACAGAGAGGCCATTGTTTACAATCACAAACAAATGATGCATTCCGGTCTCTTTTAATGTCATACAATATCGAAAATTTTTATAACATTCGTTAACCAGTCTGTCAATATAAGTGTTGAAAATTGGAAATTTTTCAGATATTGTTTTCATTTTACCTAAATAAAAAACTGTAACTTTTCTTCTTAATACCTTGAATCTCCAGTGCCTGCATTTCTTGAGTTCCGTAAATCTCCGAGAAGTCAAAATAAAATCTTTGATTGTTACCTCTAACAGGAGTTTTTAAATGTGACAAAATAAGTTTTTGAATTTTTCTGTCTCATGGAAATTAAAAATAGTCCAATATTTACAATATACACATTTGTAAGCCGTTTTTGGCATTTTAACGGTTTTATATAGTAACAGAATAAAAATAGTCTACCTTACAATGCTACATTATTTTAAATAATATGTCAAAATCAGTTGCCAAAGCATGTAATAGATAAATGAAAGGTGTTTAGGGTTACAAAAATTATGTAAAAGCTTTTAAATTTTTTTTCCCTTTCATTCTTAACAGGTTTAATTTTTTAAATAATTCTTCGTTGTGTGTAATTCAATTTGTAATGTGTAAAAAAAAAATTATAGGATATCAAGAGACTCTATTTTAGAGATTTGAAACAATTTAAAACTCAATTACCATATCGCCATCAATGATTTTAACTAGTTGGTAATTTATTATATTACTTAATTCTAAATCTTATCTTAAAAAAAGGGAAAAAATTAATGAAATGATAAGGACATTCTTTGAGAAATATACTTTTTTTATTTTAAAAGTTTGCTTTTTGTTCTTTTCTCACAAAAATTTTTTTTTTTTTTTAATTTCTTATTAGCACTTTTTATAGCAAAGTTTTTTTTTCCTATCGGCTCAAGATGATTTCAATGTCTTCATTTTCAGATATGAAAAGTCCTTGACGCTGTCTTTGAACCCTGATGCTTTAGAAAAAAGCGTCATACACTTTTTTATAGAGGTTTCTTCTTTCAACAGCCGAAAAATATTTCTAGAATAGAATGAATTGTGGCTATAACAGGCATCCGCCCATAAAACAACGTACAACATTCTGACATAAGCATGAATGGGACAGAAGATATCAATGGCTCTAATATTTTTTACCCTCTTCAAAATTCTTTTAATTTTTTCCTCCTTTTCTACTTGATCGAATATTTTGAAGAACGCTTCTTACTACTTCTGAAAAGACCTAAGTGACATGGTTTTTGAAGGGAAAATGTGGATACTTTTACTCTTAAGTCTTTTTTCTGGTGTTTTTATTATTAGTTTGACTAACTTACTTGAATTAGTTCCGCCCTACTGACGTATTGTTTGTACTTAAGTAATCACTCTTAAAAAGGATACTATGATATTCGGTTTAATTGATACATTAACCTAACTATTAAATAAAAATTTTATTCATGCTTTAGCTGGCATAAAACAAAACAGAACATGTTTTTGTTATATTAAGTTACATCACATATGTGACAGGCAGTGTCTCAAACAGGATTCGTCCGATCTAAAATATGCTCTAGCACAGGGATTCCTAACCTTTTTATGTTTGCGGCACCCTTGGGAATGAATGGCATTAGCACCCTTTACACGCATGCTCTTGGAGTGTACGGGATTGCGCGCGGGAAAACTCGCAGTACGCTCGAAAGCAGCTTTTCCTTCCTCTCTGACACTTTCACGCATGCACTCAATCACGCAGGAAAGAGCGTACGTGTAAAGGACGCTATTAGAAACTTGAGGCATCCTAGCTAAAATTTTATTTTTTTTTCCAGTTTTTTAAACATTAAAGTAGAATATATTTCAGGAACATGTTAAATTAATGCTCAAACAAATACTGACTCCATTGCTAATTTTATTCATGTAATAAAAAATATACGTAACAAACACAAGAATAGGGTATATTAACCTTTAGATTACGGGTCCCATTTTTCCAATTCCCTCTTTATAATGGGAAATTTCATACCCCCTTTATAAGAACGGCCATTAAGTGTTATGTATATATGTACATATAAATAAATAAATAAATGAATATATATATATATATATATATATATATATATATATATATATATATATATATATATATATGCCAGGCTTGCTACTTACACCCTTCCCATTGCGTCGTCTTAAATCCAAACTTACTCCTTCTTGATATATCTTTACTTAATTATTAAAGTTATAGCAGTCAATGAATTAAAAGGCCGGTGGCAAAGAACTACAATTAATATATCTAACATCGTTTATTTCCAAAATCTTAAGCTACCTGATTCAATCTGATAAATTGAATCCAAGAGTCATCAAGCTCCCAGGCGACGCGTGACTATCTCCATCAAGAATTTCCCGCCGTCTGATTAAACGCTATTGTTTTTCTGCCATCCAAAGCCACCACGCATGCCCACATGATCTCTGTGACGCATACACCGGAGTTGAACCATGGGCGTGACCACAGATGTCAATCAATCCAAAGGGAATTTCCCCGATTTCTCTCGATGCATTTCGAACCAAGATATGAGAATAGTGGCGAATTACGCCACGACAATAAATTAATTACTAAGCCACCTTTAAATTTAGAATAATCATTCTTTTCCCACTAAATCCTTGACATATATATATATATATATATATATATATATATATATATATATATATATATATATATATATATATATATATATATATATATACTAGTTGGTACCCGTCAAAATATGACGACTAGATAGTAAATAAATGTACTAATACACAAATTATGCTCAACACATTATTGCCAAATGTTGAAAATCATAATAATGCGCAGAAACAAATTAATGTGTTTAAGCGGCCTCATGCTTAGTGAGCATCTAAAGCCAGATTTAAAAATGTCACTGAGCATGCGCAGAAAGCAAATTTTTTAATTGTAAATTATCGTTGATCAAACAGAGTGAAATAGACAATTTCTATGAGGTTTAAACTTATGTTTAACAAACATAATTATCATAAAAATTAAAATGGCAGAGAGTGATCCAGAGAGAATCCTCAGAATAAACGTGTTTGTCATTAAAACATGTCACTGAGCATGCGCAGAAACAGTGAGTTTCTAAAGACAGATTTAAACATGCCACTGAACATGCGGAGAAATCCATTTTTCAATAGAAATTCTGGTTACAAAAACCAAATTCGACAAATCTACAGATTACAAGACCAAAATGAAGTAAATTGATGCAGCAGTTTTCTCTCACGGACTGCCCCAAAAGTCGGTTTAGCAACTTAAATATACAGATATATATATTATATATATATATATATATATATATATATATATATATATATATATATATATATATATATATATATATATATATATATATATATATATTTATTTATTTATTCTTGGGATGCATGCTATCCCACCCATAAGGAAAAGATTAATACAGTTTCAAAAATCGCCATGCTTTGAGCATAGTATTGCACTTCAGGACTACAAAGGAAATCGCTAAAGAGAGTTTTGATTTAGTAATATGAGACGTGGGATTAATGCTTAGGGCACAAACGTTTGATATCAAGCCTAACTGTTGTGCTGGTGAGAGTAGCTAATTCAACCTCAGGAACGAGTGCATTGATTTGTGCCACAATCTGTCGGGCGGGAGGGTAATTAATTGAATTTTGTACTTATTTTAAGTGAGACTTAAGATACTTTTTGATGATCATAAAAAAAAGAAAAAAACTCGGAGCAACCCTGCCGATGTCGTGCCACCCTAAAGTGTCCCGGTGAGTACTTTAGGGTAAAGCAATGATTCCCAACCGGCACACGGGTTGAGAATCATTGCTTTAGCCACTTGTTTTCCGCAATTTTTCAAAATGTACTACACTTTTCTATCAGCCAAGCAACGTGCAATTTTAGTGCCATTTACTATACAAAGAATTTTAATAATAGATTAAAGAGAATAATGAAAAATAAATAATCATGACAACCTGCTCACCACCAATAAATTAAACGAATGAAAATAAAAGAGTTGAACGTTGTTTTGCTCAAGTACGATTATTTCTTCTGAATTTCAGAACTAAGAATTTTTTACTATCTTGAATCTATTAGTACTTTCAATAAAAATTTATTTAACACCTTCTCTCCTTGTTAACATAAATAAATCAAGATTTAGATATTAATATTGTTCAACAGCCATAGAAATAGGATAGTAAGATTTAATTTTATTGAACGCATTTTGTGAACTAATAATTATGCAGTTAGCTTTTCCAATTACGCATCTCAGAGCTGTATAATTGCAGAAAGAGATGCGTAATAACATGTGAAATCGCTTGGATGCTCATTCTCTGCATTGTCTGAAACAGCTTGTCGTTAATTAAGTTTTATGCCAGTTTTGTTCAAGGACCTAGTTCTCATCACCGAATCCACTGTTCCCTCATTATGAGAAATTTATACATACCATTTTGTGGTTGAAGGAAATGAATTAACAAAGCTTATAAAGTATATATCATATTAGCATTCAATTTCGGTTGATTATCATCATAATGTGGCACTTATTTCTTACCCTTGGTACCCTAAATTTCCTAATAAAGAAGTCCTACCTTTAGTTTGAAAGGTGTCTGTATATATATATATATATATATATATATATATATATATATATATATATATATATATATATATATATATATATATATCCAAGGTTAAGTGAACATTAATTTAGGCACCTAGCTGCTCCCAAGTTCTGTAACAAAATAGGAGTTAGAAATCAAAATAATATGGGGACCGAAGCTTCAAGACAAGACTATACTTACACAGATATCATATAAGCTACCATGACAGCCATGAGAGGATTTTAGACGGATTGGAAGGCGTTGTAGTTCTGACCTGGTTGGGGGGGAATTGTAACCCCCACTCTCCTGTTGAACATGTTTTACGCCCGGGCAACACTCCCGGAGGTCAGCTACAACACCACAACCAGCATATCAAATAATATAAAATAAACATTGAAACACGACAGATTAACACAATATTAAAAAGATAAAAACTTTAAATATCAAAACAACATAGAACATTAATAAAACCTTACACCATACCATACCACTAAACGTTCATCACGATACCCTGTCACACAACTCCTTATAGCCATAGCAAAAGTGACACATTATTGCCAACTCAAAAGATATAACGTTGACTACACTCGACCTTACTTAATTAAAAAAAGGGGGTTAAAATTGATCTAAGGAAATTAACAGGAAAACCCTAGTCACATGCTAATTTGTTTTAATACATACATATATATATGTATATAACTCCAAATTTTTTAAATCTAATTTTTGTGCTAATGGCAGCGGTAATATTTAACCATTCTTTAACATTTATCTCATGACATATTCAAATAGCTCTCCTATCTAACTTCATTTTTAACATATTTCTTATTGAAAATCCATAGAGCAAGTCGGGGATCACCCGCATCACTGCGTTCATTACAAGAATGTGTAATTAAGAATGAATTTTTTACTCTAACTATGCTATAATTTTTTTTAGTTTCTCCTTTTCTCACAGTAGATTAAGAACGAAGTTGTCTTTAGGTACCTACTCAAGATAATAAAAGATAACGAAAGAGTTAAAAACTCTTTTTTTATGTCCAGTCCTTTCTCTTTTAGCTGCCAATAAAGGTGATAGCCATAGCAGAACTGTCGGTGATAAAATCACTGGATTTTTTCAGGGACCAAATGGGAAATAAAAGCTTTGGGAATAAAGAGATTTTGTTCGCATCAAAAAGTGTCTTTTGGTGTAATTTAATTAAGAGATATTTCATATCAAATATTTTTTCTTCTTTAATTTGGTGGAAGGAAACATTCTTAGGATAGGTACTATTTGTTTTAAGTTACAAAATTTCTTGTACACATAAGTGTTGATTGAATTGCAAAAATACGTATTTTCAGGAGCTATATTTAGTCTTTATAAATGCATTATCTACATTGATGCATTTTGCTGTGTAAAAGTTAATATACATTTAGGGGCTGTTCACATGGGAATCGTAAAAGGAATTTTATGGAATTGTATGCAATCGTAGCCGAAGCGTAAAAGGAAATATAGCGCTGAGACGGAAATAAGCCAATAGAGCCCTTTACACGTGCGTCCTTTCTCGCGTGAAACCACTATCCCGCGCGATTGAGTGCACGTGTGAAGGTGTCTGAGAGGAAGGTAAAGCTGCTTTGGAGAGTAAAGCAAGTTTTCCCGCGCGCAATCCCGTACGCTCTAAGCACTCCAAGAGCGAAAATAGCGCCCTTTACACCTACGCTCTTTTGCAAGTGCTTGAAGCGTGCGCACAATCCCGTACGCTCCAAGCACTCGCGAAAGAACGTACGTGTAAAGGGCGCTATTCATAGGCGTAAAAAAATTCGTTGCTAATCGTTTGGAGGTTTGTGATTGGTTAAATAGATTTCAATACTTTAACGCTTCCGCTACTGGACTCCTATACGAACGGGCCCTTATTCAAACAGAAAGCGAATACATCGACTAGTAAATTTTTTCTATAATATCTTATTTTGTATAACTTCTTTTTATTGCTTTAATTTTATATTAGTTTTAATTTAATTTTTATGCATGATTTAGTATGGTTTAGTTTTTAGATTTCTTATTTTGGAACTTCTCAGTTTTTTTCAATTACTAACAGATCTTTAATTGTTGAGCGCCATTTTGGTATGCATACAGCGGCTGATATACATACAGCGAACGAAGACGAACGAATTTGCTGATAAATGCATACGCAGCAATATATACGTAGCAAATAACACCAAGCGAACTTTGTCGTTTGCTTTTGCTAAGTTTCGCTCCATAGGCGGTACATCAAAGGGAGTTCGTTAATCTTGGCTAGACGTCGTACGCTGTGTGTGTGTACAGAGACTGCAATTCAGCTTGGAATATTTTTCGTTTTTGCTTGGAAACTTCATTTCGTCGTCCGTTAGCCGAAATTGAGTGGCACAATATAACATGGATTGGAGTACTTACCACAACAATTCTATGAAAATGATCGAACGGTTCCACAAGCATTTTGTTTGTAAACGTAGACGGCCAACGAAATTTCTAACCGAACGTCGAATTTGCTGAAATTGGGCTCAATTGTTCCTTACATTTCTTTCCTTACCGTTGTTCCCTGTACAGTCTTTATATGAAGTCTCAATATGTTTGAAACATGTGACTTTTTCCCTGTTTCCCTTTTAAAAATATCTATGG
Organism: Dolomedes plantarius; assembly: GCA_907164885.2. Lineage (NCBI taxonomy): Eukaryota > Metazoa > Arthropoda > Arachnida > Araneae > Dolomedidae > Dolomedes > Dolomedes plantarius. Next base: position 58,420,492 of record OU015492.1, read on the forward strand.
AGTATCGCATTTGATACTTGTTCATGTTTGTTATATAGAACCAAATTAAGGCCGATTTAGTGTCAATTGTTGCTCTATTTCACTGCAGAAAATAAAGCAGTAAACACAAAGGTAAAATGAAGAAAATATTCGTTTAGAAAAGGAAACATTGATCAAATGTATTTCAAATGAATGTATTTGAGTGCTATTTTACATATTTTACTAGACAAGTTGGATGTCTAAAACCTCACTGCAATTAAACTTTACATCTGAGATTTAAGGTTAAAATGTAGACATCGCAGGACATGATGCTTTTCGGAAATTTGCTTTTACCTGTCCAAGACCAAAATAAATCCAAATATCTATGATTTAAAGAAAAATATCGCAAATTGGGCATGTGATTAAAGGACTGTTTTACAGCGAAAAAAAAAGCTGTCCATTGGTGAGATCTTTCCGTTCTCAGGAATTCAGTTGATGAGATGATTATTCTCATTCTGTAGTTAAATTGTTCTAGGTTTCTGTTCCAGAATTTGAGGGATTTATTCGGTAGGTAAGATCTTTTCAGTTATGCTTTTAGTGATATAATTAGCTTTTTAGACAAATATAATGTAAATTCTGACTGTTGCTAAAAATCCCTATATTACTGGGAAAAAAAGCCCAACCAATTTCTTTCGCTCCGCCTGATCAGTAATGAGTACCATCCACATTCCCAATTCAAAACGATTTAACGAAAAACGCTCTTTTGACAGTCCCTCCCACATTTCCGATTAACTACTGTTTACCAAATTGTAGTAAATTTTTTCTATAATATCTTATTTTGTATAACTTCTTTTTATTGCTTTAATTTTATATTAGTTTTAATTTAATTTTTATGCATGATTTAGTATGGTTTAGTTTTTAGATTTCTTATTTTGGAACTTCTCAGTTTTTTTTTCAATTACTAACAGATCTTTAATTGTTGAGCGCCATTTTGGAGTTCGTTTCACAGGAACGTTTTACTTACGGATAGCTAAGAAAGCTTGTAATTTTATCAAATGAAGTACATTACAATTTTTCGGCAATATATTAGGACATTTTGTGACTGATAAATGAGAATCATTTTATGCTTACAAAGTTTCTTTCTTAATTAAAATTGAAAAGGGTATTTACTAAAATAAAAGCCAAGAATTTCAATGCTTTATACTCTCTTACTGATATTACGGGTTTTTTTTCATGGGTTCTAATAGAGTGGAATATTAAGAAACTTTAAAATATTGATTTGTATATATAATTGAAGAGATTTAGATTCATCCCTAGTATAAAAAGTAAGATGCATCAAGACTTTTATATACATAGATGCACTTTAAAGTACTGCATCTTCTTCTTCTGGGGCAGTACAGCCTGTTGCAGGCCAATTAGTTTCCACCATTTGGTCCTATCCGAAGCAATACTCCTCCAGTCTCCCTCATAATATGATTTTTATATCACTCTCAACAGAATCGAGCCACCTAATTGGTGGTCTTCCTCGCTCTCTAGCTCCCATCGGTTTAGTGAATGTGAGGTTTTTTATTGGATTTTTGTTCTCAGTTCTAAATAAATTACCTAGCCATCGAACCCTGTGGCTTTTTAAAATACTGCATAAGAACTGAATAAATTTTTTAAGAAAATTTATGTTAGGCAACGGAGAGTCCATAAAATTTTCCTTATCATATTGCATAAAAATGAGAAAAAATTTGAATGGATGAAAGTTTGTTATATGAGAATTCTTCCCGCAGCGGACATTGTTGAGAAGGCTAATTTATTTACCTGAGATCTTGAAAGATTCAAGTATGAGTCTCAGTCCTGGCAGATGGCAGTTATAATGATTGCCAAGCATTGAAAAAAAGAGCAATGGACCATTAAGGCAGCATATATCAAGGATAAATGGAAAAAAATGGCCAGGGCAACATTATCTGTCGTTAGCCACAGAAGTAAAATAGAAATGTATGAGAAAGGAATTGTGAACAATGAGAATACCTCACATCGTCGGAATATATCTGTTGGTAGAATACCATCCGCCAGATTAGAAAACATACTTTCCAGGAAACGCCCCTGGCAGGTGGACGTTGCAAACATTAATGTGGTATTATCAAATATTTTTCTAATACGCAAAATTCAGTGGAGATTTTTTTAAAGAGGTTAGGAGTCTCAGAACAGTTATCTCCTTAAAGTTTATCACTTATATAAAATTACTGCATGAGATAAACCGTAATCTGTTTTCTGAGGGTAGATTGGTTCCAAACCATGATTTTATATCGATTAAAAAATAAGTTATACAGAACAGCACAACAGACACATAGATATTCAAAGAATCTAAAAGTTTGATACTGAATTTTAGAGAAATATTTTGTTAAATTGTTAAGCCTTTAATTAACAAGACATTTGTTTAACTAACAAGACATTCGTTTTCCGCTCAAATGTAAAGTTTAAATATTTAAATCATCTAATTAATACAACGTATTCTTTTAAACTATAGAAATATCCAATTTTATTTAGTTATGTAGTTAGAAATTATAGTTTATGATACCCTGCGTTATCTATCCGTCCATCAAAGGAAAATAAATAAATAATAGCATAAAATTCCTTATTAAAGGCAATAAGCTATCTAAATTGAATTTTTCATTCTTACAACAGCCACCATCGTTCAGAATGACAACATGTTACAACAGTGGTTCTTTGCGGTGGTACGCGCTGTTCTGTGGTATGCGCAAAATATTTAGCAACTGCCAACAAACCCGTTTCTTGTAATTAAAAAACAATATGAAAAACATCCCAAATTTTTTTACGGATTTATCACAAAACTTCAGGCTAGAAGAGTGTTCTGTAATCGAGGAAAGATAAATTTTGAATGTATGCTTAGAGATTCTGAGTAGATTCTACGTCACTTCTCCTTTGATACCCAAACTGCACAAAAAACGAATTTCTTCTCCATTCTCAATTTCCCGCATCAAGCACGTGTCACTTTCGATTACAACATATTTGTTGTCGAAACAGTATTTGGTCTTGTCTGTTCTGTTCCTATGTTCATTTTCGTTTTACTTGCTTTCAGTGCTTGGCTTGAAGGAGTTATTACATCTTTGTCATTCTGGCATTTTTTTACGAGTAGTTTTAGTTACCGGGTACAATCAGTAAAAAAAAAATGCCATATGGTACAAGGTAAGAAGAAGGTTGAGAAACCTTTGGTATATGGAAAAGTTATATGGTCTAAACACAGAATGTTGCCATCTTCGACAATATAAAACATCTGAGAATGGGAAATGCAACAGAATGGGAAATCTGTGAATGGGAATTTTTTTACGAATAGTTTTAATTTCAGAGTACAATCAGTAGAAAAATACCACATGGTAGAAGGTTAGAAAAAGGTTGGGAAACTTTTGGTAAATGAAAAAGTTATGTGCTCTAAAGATGGAATGTTGCCATCTTCGTCAACATAAAACACCTGAGAATGAGAAATGTGAGAGAATGGGAAATTTTTAACGAATGATTTTAATTTCAGAGTACAATCAGTAAAAAAAATACCATATGGTACAAAGTTACAAAAAGGTTGAGAAACCTGTGGTACATGGAAAAGTTATGTGGTCTGAACACGGAATGTTACCATCTTCGACAACATAAAACATCTGAGAATGGGAAATGACAAACTTGAAAACTCATAAATAAGATGGGGGAACATGACAGAAATAATTTATTTGTGTACTTTTAGTTTATTTAATGGTAAACTACATCGGGTTTATTATTGGGAAAAAATTAACATGAAACGTTATATGACATTTGAAAGGGGATCTCTAAAATTTAAATCTGAGGAAATTCAATCCATTTCATTTTTATCTGACATTCATAAAATCTACTTCAAGAAATCTACTTCATGAATAGAAGGCTGGCCGGATGGCGGACTGGTTTCTCCCACGGACGTTTTCTGCATGTTTCTACAACCAGGTCGTGGGTTCGATTCCCGCTTGTTCCAGGACATGGCTGGAGTTAGGGATTTGCGTTTGCTCACCTATATTGTGTCCCCATCATAAAGAAGGAAATATGAAATCAACTCCTCTTGGAGAAAGGCCCCCGTTCATGAGTGGTATAATTGCAGCTCTCCTGGTGCAGCTTTGAATGGGGGCAAGCAGCAGGGAAGATCAGACAGCCTTGGCCAGGTTCCGCAGCGGTCATCTTCGTGCTCTACGGTTTGTGCCAGGCTTTAGAGTTTACCCCCTTTGTCCGAGGTGCAGTTTGGCTCATGCCACTCCTGCCCATATCTTGACATGGAGGTGTTGCCAGAGGTTATTGGTTGCCAGAGGAGCCAGCTGTACTCCAATCCTGACATGGTTCTTCATCTTTTGAAAACTCACGAGTTCATGAACCTGATCTGATGTTGCTGTCGATCGGGAGGGATAAGCAACAACAACAGAAGTCAACAAATTCACGGTGTGGATGGACAAATGTTTAATATGCAAAGTACTTGCCGCGTTAGAAACATCTTCAAAAAATTGTGGTAATCCTGCATTAGATTTTCAATCATTCTAATTAAAGTCACTATTTATAGAGGTATTAGAATTTTAAACATGTAATTAAATTTGAATGTGTAATTTACATTTTAATATCTGCGTGTCATAAAAGTTTATGAAATGAAACATTTTTCACAACTTATACATTTATTCCAAATCTTAAATCCATTTATTTCATATTTTCAGACATGTTTCTAATCTATTTAGACATGAGCATACAAGTATGAATGTACATTCAAACAAAACACCATAACCAAAAAGTACAAACCTTTTTCAATAAATATAAAATATGTTCCAGCAAAACAATTTCTACAGCTAGATACCCCAGAAATGTATAAAATATAAATATCACATTAATTATTAATCAATAAGTTTTATATAAAAATGTAACATGACGTTACTTCAAATTATTCTAGGATGAACTTAATAAAATTGGTTGATTTTAAAACTAAACAATTTTATCAAATTAGTCATAGAATAAACTAAAACTTAATAATTCTTTTCAAATTTTTATCTTGGAATGTTTAAAGTATTTTTTTTAAAAATTCAAACCTTACTACTTCAATTCCAAGTACATACTAAGAAAAATACAGGAATGATCAACAATGGTAACGTATAAACGATCAATGGTAAAATATTGTTTGAATAGTTAAAATAAACATGAATTAATTTTAAAAGCAAACATTAATGACATTAATAATAGTTATTAAATAATCTCATTAGTATTTTATACATATAAAAATTAATATGTTTTTGTTGTGAGTATGAAATAAATTGCTTAATAGGATAATTAGAAAAAGTAAAAGACAAAATTTAATATTAAATTAGGTTTTCATATATTTGAATTATAGTAGGAACACTAGGTAATTCTACAATTAATAAAAAAAAGAATTGTAAATGCTGCTTAAATTAGTTTTGAGAATTGTTTTAGAAAATTGTTTCTTGTTCGGACTTTAAGGCAAAAATGCAGTTGTCGGAGTTTCAAATGTCCATATCTACTCTCACTGTTTGAATTAAACTATTTCACATCAACAAACAATTTAATGAGTGCATTCGTAAAAATGTCTTAAAAACATACAAACATAAACATACAACATAAAACACAAATTAGCTGCCATATGAAGTAATGGACACGTAAATAAATAACACTACTGGGACAAAATGAACTCAGAACATAATACTATAATAACGCACAAAATGCAAAACATAAATAGATTTTATCGAAAAATAAATGAATCAGTGCCGGGATTATAAATAATGAATAAAAGGGTTCAAAAATTAGGTAAATCGAAAGTTGCAGATAAAGTTTCTTAAATTATGTCTTAGGAACATTTACCAGAGCATTGATTCTTAGGAGATAATTTTCCTTTCTTTAAATCAAAGTTAAGTTGTAAACCACTTAATAATCAGGTGGAGTACCGCCAATGAAGAGCATCGGATAATTAAACAATATTGATATAAATATTCGGGAAAATCATTCAATGATAGACGTAGATAAACGTCATTAAACGTAGATAGCAGGGATGTAAAAATGTAAGTTACGTTACGTTGTGTAACATACTTAAAACGTTTTGAATAGTAGTCAAATGTATTACGTTTCATAAAGAGAAATATATTGTTTTATTCTCTTTAATCATGAGATTTTTAAAGGATATTTTTTAAATATATAAACTGTAATTAATTCGCAGTAAAATAAATGTTTAGATCTAAAAGGAAAATAGTATAATGCTTTTAAGACTAAATAGTTTTTACTGCTAATTTTCTACATAAATGTGTGTGTTATTTTATAGTTATAATTAAAAATATGCGTATATCTTTACTCCAAATTTTATATAATGACTAATAGCTCTTTAATATTTTTTATGAGAGTGATCATTTTCCTCCTGTAGTTAACCTACAGAAATGACACTTTCATTTCCAATGGTTAAAGAAAATCAGCTTCTCTTTTAGCTGTAAATTTTTTTTCTTAAAGTAACAAAAATAATTTAAAATTTTAATATTTTAATATTTTCACACGAGTGTCGTAATTTTTAAAGCTACAAAATTCCATATACTGATTTTTATATCTGTTGCTTGGTACAAGAAGTGCCTAAGTCATTTTTTTCTAAGATGACTTTGTTTGCTTATGTCTCTTTAAAAATATATAATTTTCAATGTAAGAAGTACCCAAGTCTGTCCCATGCTTTAAAAGTGTTTTCTAAACACTTTTAAAGCATCGGAAAGACTTGGGTACTTCTTACATTGGAAATAAAAATATTTTAAGAAACATAAGCAAACAAAGTTATCTTGGAAAAAAACTGGCCTAGGCACTTCTTGTAGCAAGCCACAGATATATTAAAAGTAATAAACACATTTTTTTTTTCATATGAAAATATATTTGATATTGTTAAACAATTTTGGAATCCATCATATATTTTTAACTATTAGTATTGAATTTTATTTCTTTAAAATATCTCCGAAAGTTTGTAGCAACGTTATCAACTATCTGAAGCCTACAAACCTCCATACATCTGATAAAGCTACTAAAGTCTTTGTGAATATGTTATCTCTAAAATCCCTGCTAAACACATCGGATGAGCTAAGCAATAGCAACAGCCAACTCTGACTGTGTATAATCATGAAATCATATTCCCATAGCTGCTATGTTCATTGAAACAGTGAATCAAGCTTACCGTATAAAAGGAAATGTTATTTACATTAAATTCACAAATAAAGTTACACAGTTTCACCCCAACATGAAGCAGAATATGAAAGCACCATATTTAGTAACCACTAAGTGGTTTCATTTTATATCCATAAATTAAAAAGTCCTTCAAAAGATATTCTCGAGGATGATACAATAACAACATTCGATAAACATTAACGTGAAGAGAGATCAGAGCCGTCTGTACTGTTTCCATAATGTATAGATATGTGGCACTTTTTAGGCATGATAGGCTTCGGTTTTTCACGTTTCCATCGGCATGCCGCAACCATGCAGGCGGAAAACCCGCAGATCTCGATTAAGAAAAAACTTCCTGCAATCAATGCGAACATGGTAGGATCGAAGCAGAATGTATGTTCATTATTTCCTGCAGGTGGCACGAATCTGTGGAACAGTCCATTTCCTCTCGTATCTGTAATATATAGAAAGATTAAAATAATAAAAACGTGTAGATATCAAATTTTGTTACATGTTACAAAATTTGATAACATAAAATAATGATATACTAGTATATTTATTTATGATCACAAAAGAATGCGGCACACAGCCAATTACAAGAAAGAAAATATAGAGTGTTACTACACAATCCAGAATCTTACTTTGCAATACCACTTCATTTAGTAGATAAGTCTGCCAATTTTCCCTGCGTCGCTCAGTGTGGACTCTACTAATAACGTCAACATCTCTTCAGAAAAATTATGGCAAAACACCAGGACAGAAACAAATACTCTATACAAACAGTCATATTCAACGATCAATCAGGGGTATAGTTTTACTAAATGTTACAACTGTAAATCAGGTGTACATTTTTACTAAATATTCCCAAATTTTTAAGAATTCTGTTTATTGCTTTCTGGCAAAATTTTCTAGCAGATTAATTTTCTTCAGCTGGAAAAAATGTTCAACCACCTTCCGTTACACTTATGGGCACTTTTTCTCCATATATTAATAGACCACACAAACAAATTTATATCACAAATTGATTAATTATTTATGGATTACGCTTGTATAATGATCTATAACATGTGTTAAATGTAATTTTTACACAAACATAGGCAATTATGTATTGAGTATTAGAAATATACAAATGTATGTACTTAAATTTCTTGGTAAGTTGAAGAATTCATAAACAAGTTTTTAAGTACATAAGGCGAACTCTACGCAGTTCTTTATCTTTAAAATTTGCTATTATTTATTATCAGAGTAAATCAGCTGTCGTCTTCGAGTTCGTGCCATATGTTATCGATTTCGATTAATTAGGATAGTTTCCTATAAGTATTTTTTTCATGTTTATAAAGGCATATATAGTATTAATTAAAATAGTATATAAAGATATTTCTTACATTTTTATCCAAGGAAAGAAATACAAAGTGACATAGTTACATTGCATTATTTTCTTCTCAGTTGGATAAAAAAGTGGGAAAATGTTCTTTTTCCTTTTTTTTTCCAATTTCAATTTATAAATATTTTATTCTATATGTCTTCTAAATGCTTGAAAAATAGTTTCAAAAAAGCGTAAACTACGGGTCTGTTATTTTTTTATGTGTGTTCTTAATGACTTTTACATAAATTATTTGTTTTGTGCTAGAGGTGATTGGATAACCCGTAAAATATATATCCCCTGGCTTAAAAAATATTAGTTTCACTGTATTATTTTAGCATCCCAGTTACAGTTTAAAATAAGCAGGCTATTGTATAGAAACCATACAAATAACTGATTTCAGAGACATACAAATTGTAGAAAATCCTTATAAATGAAATCTGTTGTTGTAAATGAAAATACATTGTTTCAAGTATCAAGTATATGCATTGTTTCAATACTGCTAATGTACAAAGAGAAATTAAATATTCATCGAAATTAAGGAAACTGGAGCTTCACTCATTAATAATTGTTAAAGTTTATTTTAAAAAATATAATTTAAACTAGCGGAATACCCGTGCTTCGCAACGGAATACATTCAAATTGAATACTACTGAAAATGTATGCAATTAATGCCAATATATATATATATATATATATATATATATATATATATATATTTATTTATTTATTTATTTATTTATTTATTTATTTATAAAAAATCGTAACGGATATTTTTATAGACAAAATAATGTAGAAGAAAATATTCAAATTAAATCTATTAGAACATACTAAAGAATATATTACAGTTAATATAGTAGAGTTTGAAGAATATTTCTTTTACTGCATTTTAATATTTTTTATAGATAATGTCCAATCGTCTGCCGCATTAGCAAGAAAAATATATTTCTTCGTCTATTTCGTTGTTATACACATGAGGCAAAATTAGTTTAAAGTATCACAAAAAGAAAAGAATCTATGTAATCAGTAATTTAATAAATTAAATTCTAAAAATGAATCTTTAAAAATTCACCAAAAATCAGAAAATAGAGGTAAAGATTTGAAAAAGATTTCATTTTAAAGGAATACACTGCTGGCCACCCAAATTGCAACACCAAGAAAGACAAGAGATATCATAACAAAATTTATTTTGTAGATAACATGTTGACCAAGTATCAAATGATTAAATTTATAAAGTTCTGTGAAGTGTGGTTCCTGCCAAAATCAGTAGCCAGAGTAGCCGCCATTGTTGGAGATCACCGCTGCCACACGCCTCGGCATTGATTCAAAGAGACTTTGGATGAGTTCTTAGGATACAGCAGACCAAGCAGCTTCCACACGTTGCCAAAGTTGATCTGCTGTGGCAGCAGGGGATGGAAACTGGGTCAATCGTAGAGCAACCATGGACCGCATGTTTTCTATTGGCGAAAGATCCGGAGAGCGAGGCGGCCAGGGACGCAATTCAATCTGGCGATTGACGAAGAACCGTTGGACAATGCGTGCCACTTGTGGTCGCGCATTACCCTGTTGAAATATGGCTGTGGGCATCGTGGTGTTGCAGACAGAAGCGTGACTCGTCAGTAAAGACAATTTCATTCCATTCTGCCGTCCACATCCTTCTGTCATCGCACCATTGGCGGCGGAGACGTCTGTGGTTCTGCGTCAAGGGTAGACAAAGCAATGGACGTCTTTCGGACAGACCACTCTGCTGTAAACGGCGTCGAATGGTACGCGCAGACATTGGATGATGCGTTACAGACTGCATGTGCTGTGCTATGGTTCGTGATGTGACTGAGCGATCCGTCACTGCCATGCGCACAATTTGCCTGTCATCACGTGAAGTGGTACGCTGAGGTGGATGCGATCGAACACGCTGGTCCATCGTACCCTCCTGCATCCAACGATCACATATCCGCATTACAGTTGTTTGGTTTCGTCCAACACGACTACCGATTTCCCTGAAAGATAATCCACAATCTCGGTAGGCCACTATGCTTCCTCTGTCGAACTCGGATACTTGATCAAAAGATTATCACTGTTTTCGATGAGGCATAATTGATCGTTTTTTTTTGAAAAAACCACAAGAAAAACACAATTGCCGGACTTGAAATCGTCGAAATCTCCAAGCATTAAATAGCGCTTTGAAGTGGCGCCACAGGCGCGCGTGATGTGCGTCTGCGCTGAAATTCTAATCATTTGCATATCTCACCTCCGCTAATGCATGTCGTAAATTTCATGTTATTTGCATGTTTCCTTCAGGGTGTTGCATTTACAGTGGCCAGCAGTGTATTTATTATCTTTCTCGTGATATAAATGTTATAATCCTCAGGTTATTATTTTAAATGCAAACTTTAAAAAAAAAGTTACAAAAACAGCTTAAAAATTTAATCTTAAAAATCTAAGAAGAATTTTTCAAAAATATTTCTTAGTGCACCCTTACACTATAAGAAGAATCGCCATGCAAAATTTCACCCCTTTAGGTCCAGCGGTTTGGTCTTAGCGTTATCTGTCAGTCAGTCAATCAGTTAGTCAGTCAGTCAGTCAGTTACGGATTTGTTTTATATATATATAGATGACAGTAAATCTACTACTTCCAAATATCAAAATTTTATTCCTGCCGAATTTCATCTAAGAATCAGATGTAGACTAAGAAAAACGAAAAGAATGATGGGAACAAACATATCTACCTAGAGGTGAAGGAGCAGTTACAGGCGAAGCATAGTTTTCAGGCTGCAGAAGTTTTGTTCCTTCAAAATCATTAGCTTGAATCGCGACGCTCTTCGACAGAGTAACAGACGCTAGGACAGACTCGTCTTTTGAAGTGTCTCTTTTCCGTCTCCCAAAGGAAGACACTGTCTCTGTGTCATCGTCCCGTCTTCCGGTTGGAATTTGACATAGTACCTGTTAAATTCAAAAACAAGAGTTAAAAGATGTTACTTTTAAAAATGCCTTAAAATGAGGTAAAAATGACGTTAGTTTACTGCGTAGTTTCTGCAATTTGAGAAAAAATTATTTAATGTTCAAACATAACATTTCAATTATACTAGAGTCAAAAATTTCTTGAATACCCTTTCAAAGACATGTCAAGGGGATTTTTGCTTATAAAAGAATAAATGTAGTTTTCACTGCTTAACTTAACTTTTGCTTCTAATACATCTTAGCAATATAAACGAAAGGTGTAATTTTTAGCAGTATTTTAAATTGTAGTGACGATAATATTTTTTCAACTGTTACATACAAGGAGAACTAAAATTAGAGACTTTAAAGGCTCAACTAATTACTTAAACTCATTTTTAAAGGTTTGCTTTGGAATGGAGACATATGTCAAAGTAACTAGCTGCATATATATCCAAGAACTCATTGCTTTCACTGATTCTATTTGCTGTGAACACTGAATCCATCTTTGACACAGTATTGTTATACACAATTTGTTTTTTAGATTTAAATCTAAGCAACCAAAAGCATTTATTTTCTATATTCTGAATGGGGGTAGTTAAAAATATCATATATGTGAGTCATTTATATAAGTAGTAAATTATTGGGTAGTGTATAATTAAACATTTTGGTATCAAGCTGTTTATAGTTCTGAACAGAACAGACATAAAGTATTCGACATTTAGATCTTTTTGAAAATAGAAAGAACATAGTGGTTATTAAATTATTTCTTTACATTATGTTATCAAAAACCTAAAAATAAATACAGCCTTTCTTCTTTTATCATTTACGCTTCATTGAAATAATAATATTTAAATGCGAAATTCATTTGAGATCTAGGATAAATAAAATAAGTAAAATACATAATTTTGACACCAAAACGTCTGACAAATTAACCATTATTAGTTAATGCCTTTAAAAATGATTCACTTATTTAGCTGAAAGAGCATATATATATATATATATATATATATATCTTCTTTTTTATGTGTGTGTGAGAGAGAGAGGGAGATATATATATATAAATATATATATAGCGATAAATAACAATTTTAGTTCTTCGTTCAACATTTTAGATTTCAATCATCAGCTTTACATGCATATATAGTTTCAAATAATCATGCAAAACATCTATTAGTGGAATAAATTTTGTGTGTTCTTTACCTCGGCGTATAAAACACGCAACTGAGAAATATTATTTTGTGAAAAATAGAATGCTTAAAATGCAATATTAAGATAATGCATGATATTTTACAGTTATTAATTTTAGTAAAAAAGAAATCAGTTTATATCTTTAGAAATAATAAATATCTCATTCTTCTGTAGATTCTTTAAAGTGGAAAGTTAGTTTTTATAAAAACTTCGTGCATGAAGGAATAATAGCCTTACCGGTTTGCAATTTTCTAAACATGTTTCAACTTCAGCTTCTAATTCTAAGAGACTACTGCCGGTAAAGGTGAATGCTTCTAGATAACCTTCCAGAGATTTACTTTGGGGCTCTATTGTTCTCACTTCTCGCATCATTTTCACTTCCACTGGGCATCTAAAAACATGCAAGCTTAGGTCAATGTATCTCAGTTTTATGTTTCATTATACTAGAACACAAAAAATTAACTTACTTTGGTGTAAAAGACGCTTTTTGAAATAAAACCTTTTCTTATTTAAATAACTAAATATTTTTTACATAACAAAACTTTTATAAGAACACGTCAAAATTAAAACGTAATAAAACGGATTATTCAACAACATGCAAAATCAATATTATTAATTGAAACGGAATTTATATAATAATCATGCATTTGACATAACCAATATTTACTGCATTAATGGAACATAAACCTATTTACTCCCAAACTGCGTGTACCTTAGAACAAAATTGATGAATAATAGTGCAAATATGATTCAGCTTACAAACTAATAGTGATGCATTAGCTATAAGTTGTTTTAGTTGGTAGTTGTATACTAATTTCACCCCATTAGCTATATGGGAACTTGAATGTGGATTGACTTGGTCAAGGTGTCTTAAGACCACTGTCATAAGATTCAGCTCTAAGATTTTATAAACGATTCTCCCTGACAGTGTGTGCCTTAGAACAAAATTGATGAATAATAGTGTAAATGAGTTAGCTAACTAGCTAATTGGGATGCATTAGCCATAAGTTATGCTGGTAGATAGCTGTAGACTCATTTGACACCGTTAACTATATGTAACCTGAATGTGGAATGACTAGATCAATGAGGCTTAAGAACAGTGCCATGTAATTCAGGTCTAAGACAGTGCTCCCAAACAGCGTGTACCTTAGAAAAACAATAAGGAATAATATTGCAAATGTTAGTTAGCTTACTAACTAATAGTCTTGCATTAGCCATATGTTGTGTAGGTAGGTAGCTACATAATCATTCGGCACCGTTAACTGTATGTGAACCTGAATGTGGATTGGCGAAATCAATGAGTCGTAAGACCAGTGTCATATAATTCAGGTCTAAGAATTTATAAACAGTGTTTCAAAACAGCGTGTGCCTTAGAACTACAATGATGAATAATAGTGCAAATGAAAGTTAGCTTACTAACTAATTGTCATGCATTAACCATAAATTGTTCTGGTAGGTAGCTGCATACTCATTTGTCACATATATAAAAGGGAAAATGTCACGCAAGTTGCATTGTGTGCAGTGTTCATCCAGACAAATTTTATATAACAAATTAAATGCTAAATAAAACAACTAAGATCTTAAAAGATGTCACGTACACAATGACAAATGACTAAATATCTTTTGAACTTCATGTTTTCAAACAACTTATTTAACCATGTAATTAGGAGAAATTTACAGTTCCAGATAGCCTTCATTTTTTTAGATTTATTCACTTACTACATTAATAAATCAGCCAAAAAATTGTCGTATAGAAATCATTAATACGTATGCACAATGCCACATGCAGACACAAAACTTTCGTGTGCGTAACTTTTTTTTAAAATGTTTTAAACATCAAGCTGCATAACTTAAACTAACTTCATTTAATTATCTCTGTAATTTTAATATCTATATATAGCCATATTTTTCCTTTTGTTATTAGGCAAATAGTTTTTTATAAATCCTTTATTCTACATTGAAATATGAGATAGATTATAACAAATTTTCTATGTATCATAATTAACTCTCTGAAAAACAATAATAATAATACGTTGGTTATATTAAACCCAGGCCAATTCGTCGTTAATAAAAATACATCGCATATTTTATTGGCATGAGCTGCAATTATCAGTGACGCTTGTTAAGGTTTTAAACACCTTTTGCGCTGCAACTTTATCTTTTAACATACATGTCACCCAATAATTAAACCTTTTCTCACTCGATAATCTCACTCAAAGATCCGGGAAAAAGAAATGAGATATACTACAATCGATAACACACCAATTTATCATGTCCAAAGAGGTGATGAACAAAGTACATTGATATATTAGGACAAAAGAATCCTGTGCAGAAAGGGTGGAGCTGGATGATAAATAAGGACAATTAATTAACTCCTAGCGTATTATTGCTTCACACCTTCTTCTTTAGTCATAAAACCACACCTCTTTCGTAAATAGATGTGTTCGCACATCGATTATATATGGCTACTCTCTCAATTTTCCGTTGCCTATAATACTTGTTTACATCCGGCTCATCATAAACGAATTATTCAATGTATAAAGATTTGTGGTTGTATTATACTTAAATGAAATTAGTTGTATTCTCCACATCCACTATAGGTTTTTTGGTGCTTATTAAATTTTTTCTCAATGTTGCTGATATCTAAAGCAGGTTTTATTGGGGATAAACTGTTAGACATCTATGAATAATGCCCTATGTAAAGGAAATGATGAAACTATGTAAAGAACTTAACTCAGAAGTTAAGTGTACCTTTCTCTTTTGAATATGCTTTTTTGGGAAGGATTTTTTTAAAATAAGGAAATATGATCTTCGTAAGAATAGCACAATTTTGTTCAAAAAGATGTATCGAAGTTTTATTAAAGATTTGGGACAATTTTCTTTTAGAAAAAAATAACTATAACAGAGAACTTTTAGTTTTAAAATCAACACTGGTAACTACATACTTTTAAGTTTTATAGATAATGAGGAGGTTGGGTGAAAGTTGCAAATACGCCAGAGACAGTGGATCGAAGACTTCGATTTACAAGTTTAGAGGCTCTGATGAGACGGTGAGATAAATGTATAAATATTGACTGAAATTATATCGGCAATTGAAGAAAAATGTAAAAGAAATATAAATTGAATTTTTAACAACCTAATGATATATTTTTGTCAACTCCTATATTACCATTAACGTCTTTCCTTTTATTTTTTGCAACATCTGGCATCAGCAATTTAGGCTCCTATGAGTAAATGTATTTCCTACTGATAAAAAAACATCTGAATCACACAGGCATGGTACACTAAGGAATCTTATTTTTTTCTTTTACGTCACGTTAAAAGTGGCTCAAAGAGAGAGGAAAATAACTGTGACAAGGAAATTCATAAAGTATCAGAAAATGCAAGGTATTTTCTACTAATGATATTCTCAGTAGAAAAGGAGAAAAGTGGTTTTTACATTAATGAGTTGTATAGAGAGGATTTTCTTTATAATGGAAAACAAAAAGTACATTCATATAATTTCATCCTAATTATGATTCATGATTCGGATATCCATAAGTGAGATAAAACGAAAACAAGAGGCTTTTTCATCTCTAAGCTTGAATAATGTGAATTGCAGATTCAAAACCTCACGATTTCGCATCATAAGGGTTATAACTTATAAAATCGTGGTTACGCCAAAAGTGATCTCTCACGATAAAAACATTAATACTTGTGCCATATATCCTCATAAATGTTGAAAAAAATATAATTTTGATTATTTTTGGTATAGAAAATTCAATAATAATCATAGAAATAATTTCCTTATTGTTTTTCTTACCTGTAAGTAGTTTCCATTTTCCTAGAAATACGTGTTTTTAAGGGAAATGCGTGAGAACAACGAAATATACAAATAACCTTTATATAATATATTTTTAAAGCTATGTACCAGTATAAGAAGATGATCCTACGATTAAACTGGGGCGAATAAAAAGAACTTAGTTTATGCCGAAAACATTACTTCCTATTAATTTCATTAAATCTCGTTCTTCATAATACGAGATTTAATGAAATTAACAAGAAGTAATATTTTTGCATAAACTCAGTTCTTTTTCTTATACCCCAGTTAAATAGTAGGAACCTCTTCTTATACTGGTGCATAGCTAGAAAAATATATTATATAAGGGTTATTTGTATATTTCGTTGTTCTCACGCATTTACCTTACTTTATACTTAATCTCTCTCTCTCTCTTTCCTCTATGAGAACGGGTGGCATTCACCCCCTCCCCTTTGACTCCACCCCGCTACCCTCCCCCTGGGCATCGGGGGAAAGATAAAGTCAGGGGGGATGGGGCTTGTGAGACCGACTGATCTCCGCAAAAGGAAGATTTGAAAAGTACCTGTGCTGTCACGTCAGGGGTGTTTTTTAGAGGAGGTCTCCGCTGTGGACAAACAGGCTGTTTGTTTGACATCCGGAGGCTATCCAGAGAGTTCAGTCTTTGGGATTTTAACTAAAGGGCTCCTGAAGCCGTTTCTGTTTACAAGCTAATGCACATATTGTATAGTGAAGACTCTCAATAGTCTATATGACCTACCTGTTATTCACTAGCAAAAGTGTGTCCCATTTCAAGCAAAATACGTTAAATAATTATTTAAAAGTGTGGTGAATTTTATAAACGAGTTTTTTATAGACAAAATACTACACTATTTTTCTAATTCATTCAATTTTGTTAGAACGGGAAATTCCAACAATGATGTCCAGAAATAAATAAAAAAACTTGAATCAATTTTCATCAAATAAGCAAACTCATCTCTTCTATAATTTCTTATTTTTGCATATTTTTATAATGAAATTTTATAGACAAACTTGTCAACTGAAAAATCAGGAATTCAGTGAGTTAAAGTAAAGCATACTGACCCAGTATTATCTATCAAAGTTAAGTTGTTAGCTCCGGAACCGTCTTTGGCCACTAAATTTCTAACGAAAATTCCATACGTATCTGAAAAGAAACAACATTAAGTAATTTTAATAGCAAAATACAGGCATAATTTTTTTAACCAAAGAAAATTATCTATAACAGCATAATGTTTCCATTATGAATTGCTTATTGCATTGTCAAATTGTTTATTGGCTAATTTAGAAAATAAAGACGATTTATAAAAAAAATATTTTATACTGAGCTATGCTATTATTTCATTATAAAAATCTAAACTGTCAAAGCGCTGTAGAATGATCATAATCATCAGTGCCGATAACGAGATTTCACTATCGGCACTGACTTTCAACAACCTGAGATGAACCCCCCCCCCCAAAAAAAAATAAATAAATAAATAAATAAATAAATAAATAACTGAGATAAAACAACCCCCCCCCCTAAAAATAACAAAAACAAAAACAAAACAAAAATGAGAGAGAGAGTGAGATATAATTTGGAATATCAGCAACCAATCATCTCTAAACACAGTTTATGGTTTAGAGATGGAATCTTGTGGGACGTCTCTTTACGACAAGTTGAACACGTTCAGTCAATTGGATAGATGTTTGCTGAACCAATTTAAACAGGGTAAAAATGATAAGGGGATTGTTGGTAATGTTTGACAGGAAAATTTTAAAATGCATAGAAAATACATTATCATCAGGAAGGTATTTGAAAAAAAAGTTATGCATCGCTATTTGCACGTCATACCATTCAAACTATTGAAATAATGAAGATGAAATCAAACTTTAGAAATCCATGATTAAAACGAATATAAAGGTGCAAAAATATTATCAAATTACATTTACATGACATTTCAGGAATTTGAAACAAAAGACCCATTTGTTTTCACCCGTTAAGATATTTCACCTAAATAAGACAAATGTAAGAAATCATCAAAAACAAACTAAACAAATTGTTTTGATTCAAGCTCAAAATCTCCACTGAAAAACAATTGGCCTCTCAAGAGTGTCTAGAAACCATGGACACGAAATTTCTTCAAATTATGGGTTCATCAGCATGGCGTAGAAAATAAGTAATTTTGAGACCAAAAAAATTTAAAAAGTCGAATATTTCTGAATTTTTTTATCGTGACTGATATTAATTGGAATAAACGTCTGCTGTAGAAAAAAGGTGTTTCATTTTGTATTCTTCATCGTTTTTCTGTTCTACTCAGAAATCATATTCATGTGTGTTC
This sequence comes from Dolomedes plantarius, assembly GCA_907164885.2. Lineage (NCBI taxonomy): Eukaryota > Metazoa > Arthropoda > Arachnida > Araneae > Dolomedidae > Dolomedes > Dolomedes plantarius. Next base: position 58,439,273 of record OU015492.1, read on the forward strand.
CGTCAAATAAATTTTTAACTAGAAAAGAAATCAAAATGAATAAATTAATGGCTAAATGCATCCTTGATTTTTATATACATAGTGTTCACACGAATGGAAATGATTTTTTGACATTTGTATTATCCATGATTTTTGTACATTTGCGGAGCCGTTTTCATATCACCGAATAGCCTATAGATATAAGATGACTGGCACCATTACGTATATTGTATGTACCTATCCAGTAGGTCATGATTATTCATATCTTAAACAATAATATAATCTCTTCCCTGTCATAACAGAATTACCAATGTCCAATGCATTAAATCACAAAAATATGAAAATTATAGCTTGTTGTAAAGCACCAATTTGCTTAATAAGACCAAAAAGTTTCGAGAGAAATAACATCTCGGTCTTGATTTTTCAACAGGAAGGCACTTTTCAAGATTGGTAAAATAAGAAGGCGCCAGACAAGGGAACAAAAGCTAAATGGAAAGGATGCTAAATGGAAAGGATGTTCCTACAAAATGACGTCATAAGAAAATTGTTAGAGGTGAGGGAAGAAACAAAATGAAAATATGGAAAGAAGAGAAGGGGGAAAATTGTGAGTACGGGACTTTTTCTTCTGTAGAGGGTAGTTTATTGTCCTAAGCTATTTTCTTGACATCACTAAACAGGCTTTTATCGATTGTGTTAAGGTTTACATTCCAGCTTAATGAATCCTCTTCTAGAGGGCGTTGATCGCAGTTTCCAGCATTTTTAAATCACAGAAGAGCATACAAAACGTAATGATCTAAGTCTGAGAAGTAAAGTAGATCCTTTGCTATATGAATAAAACTTAAAATCTACATTTAGCTGCTGTCCAACTATTATCAACCAATTTCTAAAAAACTCAGAAGAACTTCTTTGAAATTAAAAAAATAAAAATGTCTCTCACACCAATATTGGTGGGAATAAATGGTTTGATAATCATTGAGGATTGAGATTACGAATGTTTGAAAAACGATATGCCAGTCAACAGAGCATTGATGCGTTAGAAACGGGAGAATCAGTCATAAGCATGCGGAAAGACGATTATTTCGAAGTGTTTATGGTGGGGAAAAAAGCTAAATCCTAGTTTTAGGGTGAACCCACCGTGGAAAGAAAGAGAGAGCGCATTTCCTGCTGCAGAAACATAAATTACGAATGAATAGAATAAAGGTCTCGCATATGAAAATGGCTTTATAATTGTTCAGTGTAACGGCAAATGTCACTGTTTAAGACTGATAACCCTAAACGGTGCAAAATGTCGAAAGATGGGGAAGCACTTCTGTGGTGTGTCAACATATTAGGCATAAAAAAAAGTTATTTCGATTATCAGAAAAAAACACCAAAATTTCTAGAATCTAAAAGAAGCAACGGAATTACGAGTAGACTCTCTCTCTCGGTAACCCAAATGTACAGTTGTCATTAATAATTTAAAATGGGAAAACACTTCGTGAAAGGAAAATCGACTGAAGCAGACAAAATTCTAATTAATGACGATTAAACAAACAGTTTAATAGCTTCGCTTAAGATATTGAATTGTTATTAAACATAGCTAATGAACAGTTGTCCATGTTATACAAGGATTTCTTGACTAATAACACATACTGTCAGGGAATTAGAAAGATAATCGTTATTGAAGAAATGAATGATAGTGCAAAGGATTTTATCAAGTAAACTAACTTACTTAATGCTCTACTCTTACTTAACGCTTAACCGCACGTTTCTTGGGATCACGTATTAGTAAATGCAGCCAAAATTTGCTTAACGAATCCTAACTTCTTAAAGAAATGTTCAACAGATGTAGCTGAAGCAAAAGTAAACATCAACAACTAACAAACAAACAAAAAACAAACAAAAAATATCAACAAGTGTATGAGTAGGGAGGAAATCAAAGCTTGAATGAATGTTGCTGAAAATGTTCGAATTGCAAAGTGGATGACACAAAAAGGCAAATGTCATTTGCGCATTCAATCAGCTTTAAATACAACATACTGGGAAGATCAGAAAGAAGTGCAACTAAAGATAACAACCCTTCTTACAACGTTTAACATTAGAGAGGTGATCCATATATTTATTTGAGATGTACAGTCGATGAGGGTTTAGTGCATTAGTAATAAATAATAGTACATACTTTCATCAGACATCCTAACTTGAACTCTCAGTAATTCTCCAAGGGACACCGTGTCTCTCTCCTCGCCTTTCATATCAACGATGTGCAAGGAAAGGTCTGGAAGCGTTGGGGATCCCCGGCTTTTGTCACTCGATCCAGGGTCCCTTTACAAGTGGAACAAGTCATAAATGATATTAACAACGATTTTGATAAAAAAAAAGAAATTCTAGTAGTAAAACATTATATATAATCTATATTATATGTTCACGCAATGAGATATAATGCATTAAAGTAATGAGAAAAGTCTATTAATCAACCAGCAATGAGCAAAAATTTAGGGTTACATAATTTTTACTTTGAGCATATATGCATACTATCTGTACTCAAATGTACTTAGACAGGGTGTACGTTTACAGGGGTACAAAATGCATATGGCATGCAAAGAAATGAAGCATTATGACTTCTGTATAATATCCCTATTGGATTCGCTAACCTCAATGTTAACCCTTGGACAAAATTTGTCCGAGGATTTGCCAACTTTTAAATATTTTTTTAAGAATAAATTTTTATTGTACTCCTTAATAGAGAAAAAAATTACACCTGGAGGCATTTTTCGTTTTTTTAAATGCAAATCATATTTTAAAATATAAATTATTCATAGAAAAAATATGGTATAGTATTTTTTAAACGCTCATAAATTAATTTGGTGAACAAAATATATAAATTGAAATTTGTTGGAATGTGCATATAAATTCAGGCTATCTAAAAATACCATTTTTATTTGATTATCAGCATTTATGTATCTGTAAATAGAAGACATATTTTCTCCCTAGGTTAACACAGAGGTACGCCGATACAATAGGGTTATATCCAGTAGGGTATATAGTACACAGCAGACTTAAGCAAAAACATACATTTCTGTACAGGTAACCTTCGACGCTAGAGTGAAAAATTGGCAAGGGTGAGGCAATAGTGTTCCAGGATCTTTGTTTTCAAATGTTAATACTGTTAACCACACATAATAAAATACACAAATAAGTAAAACAGTACATTGCAATTCTGCAGCTAATTTTGCAAGCTTATTTATACGGAAACAAGAATACACGCTAACACCTGCACAAAGACCATCCTGAGTGACAGCCAAGAATCAATACACGTATAATATTTTAGCAGCAAATGTATTCAAATTTATGAAATTGGTTAACAAAATACAATAGAGTACAGTCCTGAGTTATAAAGACCTAAATAACTCTCGTATAGAGACTCAAAAATGTTTTGTCTAATTTCTTTTAGAGATATTCATAATTATTACAAACCCATGATATACGTATTCTGCTAAATCTAATCAATTAAATTAATATATATCTATCTATCTATATATCTATCCATCTCTCTCTATCACTTTCTCTCTCTCTCTCTCTCTCTCTCTCTCTCTCTCTATATATATATATATATATATATATATATATATATATATATATATATATATATATAAAAGTCGTTGTAACGAGTGGTCGCTGTATAAAAAATTTTTAGAAAAAACATTATTAAATGGCATTCCATTTAGCACTTTTTGCACTGGTCGTTGAATTGGAATGGTCCCTATAATGGTCGGTCATGTATATATATATATATATATATATATATATATATATATATATATATATATATATATATATATATTCTTTCCTGTTTTTAATGTGTGTGTGGGAGAGAGACAGAGCGAGAAATTAAAATTATAGTTCTTGATTGAACATTTAGGGTTTCAATCATCAGCTTGACATAAACGATCCTACTTCGCGGAAATATCCTTCAAAGCATATTAAATTAATTCCGTCTGCTTGGTTTCCACTTAGATTCACGGTTCCACGTTTTTGAACTCTGACACATCAAATCCTTTTTCTTCAGGGATGGTGCTAGTGTTTTTTTATCTGCTTTTTTTCCGAGATATTAATCACATTTGCTTGGACGTTGAGTAATCGTTCTTGGTTGGTTACGAGAGGCAAGATGGAGTAGCATGAGCACAAAATGGCTACTGAAAGCCATTAATATGTTGCCATGTTAATCGTGACATGGCATAACAGATGGTTTTATGTTATGGTCTCTAGTAATGCCATAAGCTGTTGATGGTACATAATACGATGGTTTTCACCATTCTTAATTTCATTTTGAAGCTTTATACGGAGAATTTCAGAACCTCATACCATGACATGTTTCTGTAATAATTTACGAATGGGAAAATGAATAACACAAAAATGCAGGATAACATAAATATAGACGAATGAAACAGTAGAAAATCGTTAAAAATGTTCCTTTAGTTTGAATTATTAATTTATATTTATTTTCTAAGCTTTTTCAAAGTACTGTAGAAGAAATATAGAGAAAGGGGGCGTTTTGCATTTATATTGTTTAACCCTGCACTGGTCACGTAAATAAAAAATTGCAAGCATGGTCACGTGGCGTCTGATAGAACATTACATTATTTAGAAACTTTAGTTGGTTTACATCGACATCCATCATGTCTTCAACATACCGTTTTAATAAATATTTATTTCTGCAAATAGAATAATTAAAATAAATATTTATTAAAACGGTAAGTTGAAGACATGATGAATCTAGAAGTTAACCAACCAATATTTTTATAAAATGTAATTTTATATGCACTTTTTAAAATAAATAAATTAAAGCAAACAAATAAAAGAAATTTCTATGAGCACTTCTTTGAAAGGAAAACCAATCAAATGGAAAAAAAGAAATATTAGCAATTTTCACAATAGGATAAGTAAAAATAAAGAACTATTTTTAACGTATATCTGTTAGCAATTTATACAAATTTGGTGAAACGCTAATCGGTGTTGTGGTATATATCCGCTTACTATAAAAAAAATTATAGCAACTGCAGGAGTTTTGTTTGTTAGTCATGACTCATACATAAACACTTCGAAGGTACTGACATCTGGTGGACATACCAGACATGTACATACCAGACATGCTGGACATGTACAGAGCAATCCCTCAATATGCAAAATGTAAACAAAGTGCTGTTGCCAATTGTGAGACGACGCGCGACCAGTGCAGGGTTAACTGAAAAAACAAAAACAAAGAATTTTTTATCTACATCTAAAAAGAAAAAAGAAAAACTTTTTGCCGTAGTTGCTCAATCTGTGCCAATAAGATAATAATTAAATCTTACTCATTTAACATATGTTTGACCAATCTATGTTGTAGCAAGATCACGTCCTTGTTAAAAACCTGAATGATATTTATATAAGGTTTTTTGTCAATTTCACGGAAAGTTAATTATGCGTTGTTGTTTGGGAAAGAAAAGAAAAAACCATAACCGCGAAAATATTTCAAAAAAAGATTTGATTTGAACCAGAATAAAAACAGTATTTAAAATGATTTTCCTGTGAAAACATATCAAAATAAACATATTAATGAGCCACTTAACGCTAATAATGAGTATTCCTTGTTAATTGAATAAATTTTTTAAAACATTTATATTTAATATATAACAAAAATATATGACTAAAATAATAAATTCGAGGATTAAAAACTATCTTTTTGAACAGGAAACTCTCTTGTAACAAAGAAAAACGTCTAATCGAGAAGCATATGAACGACATTCTAATGTATTGTAAGCTCACTTTTCGGTCTCACATCCCAATTAGATTGTTTTCCTATTCGCTTTTATATTCGCCTCTTTGTTAATCACCGCTAAGTCTTTCTGACTATTTTATTGTGGAATCACCATTAAGGTGAGCCAGCATTGATCCCTATGAAGGGACTACAAATGAACTTCCAATCCTTATTCGGGATCTGAACCCACGCCTGACGCTAACCACTATAACATATGGACGGCTTCCAAATATTATCTACGATGCCATTCTTCTAATATTGGTTTGATAAATTAGTGAAGTCCTCGTAAATCTTAAAAAAAGGGTATTTTCTTGAAAACGTACTTAATTATAATTTATATTTGTGCATACTGTAAATGATTATGATTATCAGAAAATGCTGTTTCTTTATCGAAAGTCCTATAAAGGGAATATTTAGACATTTTAAAAAACAATAAAGTCACCGTTTCTAGAACTATTGTCAACGTCTTCCCGAAAACTTAAACAATATCAGCGACGTAATGGAAATGTATCAATAAACATTAAATTTATATAATACTGGCATGATATCCATCTATTATTTAGGACGAGCTATTACCTAGGACGCTAGTAATCTGAAAGGTGGAGCATAATAATGAAACAAAGTGGTCTAAATAAGGCGAAAAGTCAAGCTTAAAAGCGTCAGTCCTCTATAATGACTTCGGTGAATTTAAAACTCTACGAAAGCTGGTGAAGAGCAGTGAGCTCCAAACATAGATTAAAAAGGCTTCTGAAGAACAGATTTTGAGGAAGATAGTGTCCTTCAAAATATTCTGTCTCAGTTTAAATGGGAACAGTTTCCTTCCGAAAGAAGAACAGTATGAACGGCTGTCACGAACAGCCCAACATATAGGGGGAAAAGGTAACATTTCAACATTCATAATTGTACATATGCGCTTACGTAACTGAGCTTATGGGAGCTAAAATGTGAATTTTTTTGGCGTGAGAGATTAACTTTAGGGGCGAAACTGAGTTTATCGCAAAGTTACCTCTAGTAACATGATCAGAATGGAAGTTATATTAAATCAAGTATTAGAATATAATCTTGTTTCTATCTCCCCACTCACCCCCTGGATGCAAGTTCCCTGACAGTCTATAAAAGCTTCGGGATGAAGCGTGCGGCTCCGGGGTTTTATATAGCACCACAGGCTTCGAAGTCCGTCTTAGCTAGTTGTCACCTCACTTTTGACGGATCACCCCCCAGGGGCAGCCTCTGGAGGGATCGTACCCTCTCCCGCCCTCTTTGACCTCAAAGAAGGACTTTCCAGTCTACGGGTTTAACGTGCCCATATCCGGCCTAGACACCGAGGTATTTAATGGCGCGCGTCGGGATTCGATCCGAGCATCCTCAGCAATCTAAGTCAGCGCGCTACCACAAGGCTATCTCGAGCCCATTAGAATAAAACCTACTGTGGGCGGGGACCGAATAACTTCTGCACTGGCGTCCGGTACTAGAGTCTGTGGGTTAGGCATGAATGTTTGAAGCTGTTCGGGATCAGCTTTAAGCAGTAATACCTGGTCGAATCAGCCCTCGTAAATAACCGTAGTGGTCTCAACCATCCAAAAACAGAATCTGTATGTTAAAAGTAAATGATAGAAATTCTTGGCTAAAATACATTCATCTGTGTTTCTTTAAAAAAGTGTTGCCTTCAAATCTGTTTAACTTTATGCTTAAAGTGTATTTGCACATATTAAGAATTTTTTGGTTAATAATTTACATTTTCATTGACATAACTTCGTTTTGCTTTTACATTCTTTATAATTTATTAAACCTTGGTTAATATTGTTAATAAAATTTAAGTTATTATTTTTGTGCCGATAACTGTTGCATTGATAGGTGTATGTTGAGAAATGCAAATTCTTTGTAAAAGAAATTATAAAGACAGCAATCGAGCAACAATAATATACATAATGCTGTATAATATAAAATAAAAAAACTGCATTAAATGGATAATGTTTATTCTTCTTTAATAATTTATGATGAAAGAAACCACTTTTGTAGTTCCGGATATTTCTTCATTTGATTTAGAACTGTACATTATTCCAGCATTAATATTTTATATTTGAAACAGGTAATGATACATTTATATTTGTATTGCAGTATCAATAAGTTTAATAATTTCTCAGTATTCATTCAGTTTCCTACAGGCTTATTATTCCACTAATATTCATTATAAATAAATAGGAGAAGCTCTCTTTTTGAATAAAGTTTGAACAAAAGGCAGAAACTCATGAAAAGGACTTTGTATTAAAATTAATATTAAATTTGCAACAGGGCCTGATTTTTCGAGGAATTTAAATTGAGATAAAAGAACACTATAGTGTAATAAAACTTTTGAATACCATTCATTGTTGTTTTAAAGCTTCAAAATTTAAAAATATAAAAACTACGCATCACATAAATTCAAAAAAGTGTTTTTTGAAAGTGTTTTTAGAAGTGCTTTTCATGATGTTGTATAAATCGTTATTTTGGAAAAACCCGTTTATAAGGATGCCGACAAGTGATATCTTTTTTTTTTATCAGTGTTAATTTTCTACAAACTATTGATAGTTTTAACACCATGTTTCACTGATTTTTTCTAAACTTCAATACATGTATTTATTTTTCTTATTATTATTTTACTTATTTATTTTTTTTAAATATTTCTCCGCAGTTAGTCGTTCTAAATATTAGCAACTTTTCAATCTTTACTTTAATGATGCAGAAAGAAAAACGAAGTTTTGAAAGGTTCTTAGTTTCTGATGATAATATAACTCTAACTCTTCAGTCTATAAAAGTCAAATATTAGCTGTGTTATAGAACCGTATGTTTTACCATCGTTCTAAGGACCACGAAATCACACGAATTTATTTATATCTTTTTAGGAACATTCCTTTCTGTTCAGAGAACCGTTTCTTTTCGAGCGGCAACTGGTAAAGTAAATCTCCTCTCCGAAACAAGTTTTGCTTGCTTTGCAACGAAAGAGCGTGAAAATTACTGCTTTGCTTCAGACATGTCCTCCATATTTTCAAAATAAAAGTTCGTTAACTTTCTTCGCTTCGTTTGATCTAGCAAGATTTTACAATTTTTAGCCTTGCTGATCAGTTATTACTTCAGAGGTGGCATCGAATTTTATAATGCTTTGCTCTGGTGTGAAATTGAAGAATTATTGTACCACAACAGGATGACCATGAAGAAAAATAGATGTTTCATTATCATGTATCGGAAAACAAGTAGGAGAACCTGTTGCGCCTCGGACCGATCTTGATATTTTATATTTTTTCTATCCATGTCGTATATAAAAATGAATCAATGCTTCCTTTTAATTTTTGATAATGTAAGGGTAAACCTGTAATTTTATTTATTTTTGTGTGAATTACTTTCGTATTTTTTGGACATTTTACAATAATAGTGCCTTTAAGACCAAGGTGTCGTATCTTGGTACGTCTCACGTTGTGCCTTGGTCTTGCTGATTTTTATTTTTATTAGCTATTTAAAAAGTAAAAATTTCACTCTAACGCAACCCTAAAGAAAGAATCCAAGGAAAAATCAGGTAAGTTTATCAATTAAGTTTAATTATAAACAGAATAAGCAAATCGCAACTAAATATTAAAACAAACTAGTTGATATCCGTCAAAACATGACGGCTAGATAGTAAATAAGTGTACTAATACACAAATTATACTCAACACATCATTGCCAAATGTTGAAAATCATAATAATGCGCAGAAACAAATTAATGTGTTTAAGCAGCCTTGTGCTTAGTGAGTATCTAAAGCCAGATTTAAAAATCTCACTGAGCATGCACAGAAAGCAATTTTTTTTAATTGTAAATTATCACTAATTAAACAGCACGAAATAAACAATTTCCATAAGGTTTCATCTTATATTTCCCAAACATAATTGTCATAAAAATAAAAATGGCAGAGAGAGATCCAGAGAGTCTCCTCGAAATAAACGTGTTTATTCATTAATACATGTCACTGAGCATGCGCAGAAACAGTGAGTTTCTAAAGACAGATTTAAACATGCCACTGAGCATGTGCAGAAATCAATTTTTAATTGTAAATTATCTCTAATTAATAGAAATTGCAGTTACAAAAACAAAATTTGACAAATCTACAGATTACAATCTTTCGTTTAAGACCAAAATGAAGTAAATTGATGCAGTAATTTTCTCTCACGGACTGCCCAAAAAGTCGGCTTAGCAACTTAAATATATAGATTGTTAATATTATTCTACATTATAAGCTGTCAAATCAACCCTTAAGTGTATTCTGCTGCTGTCTTAGAGGTTAACTGTCTTAGTAAATAGAGATGATTCTCACCTTGGGGAAGCAATAAAAAAGAAATAATTATTAATAAAAAGTGAATTAAATAGCGGCGGGTTGTACCTGTAACCTAGGACTAAGGTAAAGAATAATTGCCAAACTGAGTACAGCAGGTTTTCACTTCCAACAATTGTTCATTTTTCCAAGTTAGATGTTACGTTAAAGTCATTATTTTATGACTGATATGTTTCTGACAGGTGACCATTTAAGAATGACATTCGTTTCGCATTAAAATGATTTTAAGATCTCAAGAGAAAACAAAATTTAAACATCAAAATACTTTTAGCACACGGGATTTAATAGATGCAGTTAACAATTAGAATGAAATAAGAAGGTTTTTTTTTTATACTTGGTACATTAAGGGGTTCTAGTAGTACATACATGAATAACTACTAGAACCCCTTAGCTATACCACCTAAAAAAAATAAATAAACAGATAGAGCTGTCGGCGGTCTAGGATTGAGGTACGTCCGGTCCAAGTTATAAGAAGTTCCCCTGCTTTGTGCCACAAAGAAACAATTTCCGGTGAGGTACACAAAGATTAAAACCATGAAGACCCTGATTTTTCTGCATTGTCGTCAAACAATAGCAATTGCCGATTGAAGAATTTATCTTGTATGGAATAAATTAAAACTAAGGCAGCGAAATGAGGTTTTCTCAAAACTCAAAAAGAACGTTTTTCATTAAAAATACCGGTAGATAACAACAAAGATGTTAGTTTAGAATATTACAGAGGGTAAAGTTCAATTCTAAATATGCAATACTTGTTTTTGCTTTTAACGAAATACGCACTGTTCCTGACTGCAGGGCCCGACTTAGCCTAATTGGGACCTGGGGCAAAAACTTCTTTGGGGGCCCCCCTCTGCTTCACTACTTCAGTAATGAAGAACTTAATACTTATTACTAAAGTTTCTATTCGATTTGGGGGCCCCCCTCTGATGTGGGGGCCCGGGGCAAATGCCCCGTATGCCCCTGCCTTAGTCAGGCTCTGCCTGACTGTGTAATCGTTATATTTAGGATATACTGCATTAAATAAGATACTAAAGATTTGGTATGTTTCTTAATTTTATGCTTGTTTTGATATTGCAACACATATTTCCAAAATATTACATAAAAATTAATGTCTTCAAGGCTGTATGGTGTGATAAGGCCTTTTAATTCAAGGAATTACTAGTCAAATACATCGCACAATGTGGATTAACAATCCAAAATCTGGTCTGAATGATTCTAGTTCAACATAAAGCTACGTCTAGTCTCATTGTTATAATCCGTCTAATTAGGTGGTTCGAAGCACTTCCCAAAAATTTTAATTAATGGATCATAAACTTATGCCTAATATCCTGTACGCACATTATTTTTTATGAAATCATAAAATTTTCGTTTACAGACTAGAAAACCAAAATTTTTAACATGCCCATATACTGTATAATATTCATTAACCAGATAATACGGCATTATTCCTGCATCAGTTAGTTAGAACATATGTTTGTTAAGGACATTAGCGACATCCGAACAAACCTAGTTGCCTTTTCCGTGAGATAAAGAATGCATTTCAGATTCTGAGGAAGAAATCTGTCATAAGTGGGACACTTTTCAGCTAATCTAAATAAAAACATACGAATTTAAGCCTTATCTAGCATCCTGAAACACATTATTCTTTTTAAGTAAATGAACAGGAGCAGCTCTGTTTTTCATTAAGATTTCAACAAAATGCAGAATTTGAAGAACATTGCTTTATATTGAGATTAATATTAAATTTGTGACTAGACCTGGTTGTTTAGGGAGTTTTATTTGACAAAACAGAAGAATACAATGTATTAAAACTTTTGAATAGAATTCATTGTTGCTTAAAAACTTTAACATTTAAAATTATCAAAGCTTCGCATCATACAAATTTAGGTTGATAAATGAATGCATGCTTTATATTTTTGTGAGCTCTGATTTTTTATCCAACTTCACAAAATGCTTTTTTTTTCTTAAAAATATTTATTTGTTGATTGGGTAATTAGGGTATTGTAATTGGTGGTTCTAATGGTAAAGAGGTAACTTCGAACCTAAAGTTCATAGTTTGTACAGGACTCGATATCTTTTCTCATGAACATATCTATCATCAGTAATCTTGCCATTAAATTGTCGCCCCCACTGCTTTTATTTTATACGTAACCAATGAACGTTGTTTACACATAAAATGAAATTAGCTTCACTATACATTGTTATATAATTGTAAAGAATATATATTATTCTATGTTGTGATAGTATTAAATAACTGTTGTTGTTGTTCTTGTTGTTGTTTCTTATGCCCCCTGGCTGGAAGTTCCAGACCAGGTCCATGTAGGTTACGGGCTGAATTGTGCGGCTCCAGTTTTAAATAGCACTACAAAGGTCGGAGTCCGTCTTAGCTAATTGCCATAAATTTTCACCGAGGACCCCCAGGGGGGACATTTGGGGGGATAGTACTCTCTCCCAGCCCCACTGACCGTCATAGAGAGACTTTCTGGTCTAAAGATTTAACGTACCCATATCCAGCCTAGACACGGGATGGAATAATTAGTTACGTATTTTACTTTATGTTATTCAGGATATAGAATGATTAGACTTTTATTCAGCATGAAATGCTGTATTATTTAACCATTTAACGTGATTTCACGTAAGTTTATAGCATACGTTTTCCCTAAATACCTAAATTTGAGTGGCACGAAGCTTTAAAAATTTAGAATTTTTAAGTGTTTGGAGTAAAAAAAAAAAGTAGTCAAATATTTTCAGATATTAAATTATTTGTGCTCTTAACTCAAATTCTCTGATCTATCAAACAAGCATAACAAATTAAACATCCCACACTTACGTGATATTAATATCGGTCTCTTCAGTTTTATTTCCAACATCGAAAGAGCAGTGTATCCCAATCGCCTTGTCCATAGCTGTTACAACATGATCATTACTTTGAATCACCAAGACATTTGAGAACTTTCCTTCTTCCTGCACAAGAATCGAAAATAAAAGCACGTTTTTAAAGTTGAATATCCCAAAACTAAATAAATATTAAGGAAAATATTTCGCATAGAATCCCTCGGCAAAAAATGAGGGGCAGAAATTTCCCATGTGATGCTATAAGACATGTGATAAAAGAAGAAACGGAAAGACCTATTCTCGAGAGTACTACAGATGTAGATTGCCTTTTGTGTGAAAAATGTATTATAATTTTGGGTCCTTCCCGTGCACTCAAGTCTCATCAGCAGAAGACCAGTGTCATGATATGCATACTTAAACATGTCTTTAATGGTGTTTATCCTCACAGTTGTAGTTCATCTGCTAGGGTATTGTGGAAACTCGTAGTGTCCCTACATTAAGGGCAAAAATTTCCGAGTTTAATGAGTACCTGATTCTGTAATAATTTTGGTCTCATTAAAGTCGCCGCTGCTTTTCTAAGAAAAAAATTACAGACTTTCTGAATTTCAGCTTTCCTGCTTGAAAATATCTTTTAAAGAATTGAATAATTTTTTATTGAAGAAACATTGCTTCCACTTTGAGAAAATGTTGTAATTTTAATCATAGCCTCCTTTTAAATTGTACTAAAAATGTATGCTATATCTTTTATTTAATTCTTTATATATTTCGTTATGTTTTATTAAAATGTTATCTAAAAATAATATATTATTAGTTTATGGCAAATTTAAATTTGAAATACTTAGTTATCTTTATCATTTCTATGTACTACCACTAGTTTAGAATCACACTACAGATAGTAACGAATCACTGAATAAATTTTATCAATTCATTATAGATTCTGTGTTTTAATAATTTTATCAATTTATTATAACTCAGAAATATTGAAAATTAGAATGTATTAAATTTTTTATTTAAAAAAAGAATAGAAACCGCTTGAAAAATATTTAGTACAGATCATGATAGATCATGCCATGGCAGGGAACTTCATGGCAAAGAAAAAAAAATCAATGCATGATAAAAATCTGAGCCTTTTTTATTTAGTAATTATTTATGATTTTCAGCACATTTTACGCAAATGATTTAGTGAAGTAATTTATTGGGATGATATATAATGCTTAAATCTGTTCTTTGAAGTTAACATTGATAGCTAGTTTGATTGCTTTTTCCTGTTATTTATGAGGTCATAAAAATTTGCATTTGCGATAGAGCTTACATTCTTTCTCTATATACTTACTTCTGAAGTTGTGCCACAGTCTGCGCCAGTTAGTGGAATCGGGAGCGTAAATTCCAACGTATTAGTGACGTCCGTGAAACACGTTAAAGGTTTATCTTTCGTGTACACTTTTCCCTTAAATAAAGCGTTGGTTTTCACTTTGGCCATCATCATGTCCTGGTGGCAGTCCACCGAAACTATAAAGAGGAAAAATCGAAGTTCAAAATACGGTGTTTTTTGTTTTAAATGACTTTCACAGTTGAATAAATTCATTAAAGATCTAGAATGAGACACTACAATGGTATGTTTAATCTTCAGAGGGTCTATATTTGAATACACACTAATTATCTTATTTTAACCTGCTTAACCAAAGAGACCATTACACACTAATGCTGCGTGACGGTAGAAAGATAGGTAACACATTTTTGACTCCTTTTTGTTAAAACTAAGGAAAACAAATAAGGTGTTTAGATACAGTTCCACACTATGTGCAATTGAGGCTTGGTGATGCATCCAATTTTATTCCGTCTGCTTGAATTCGCAGGCTGTGAATGAAATGTTTTTAAATAGGCATATAGCCGAATACTTCCAGTTGTAAAAATTAAGGTTATTTTTGCAATAGTGTAATAACTAACGATTCGAAATTTATATTTACTGTATTGACTATAAACTAACAAACAATAAATATAAAATTTTGAGATTATATGCTATTAAAAAGCTAATATTTACTAAATTCGATAGAGAAGGAAATATCAACGCACGATACACTTATTAGTTATTTATCTATATCAACACAAAACTGTTGTAGTTGTGCATCTCTGCATATATGCACATCTATAACTCCTCTAATCAAATTCTAAATAATCCTGTTCTAGTTGATATTCAATGCACTATGCAAAATAGCTTTGATACAGTGGTTTCGAATCCCTACTTTGATACAAATAAATAATCATTCTTGTCTCAAATAAATCTGCTGTTTTTTTAAATAACAATCCAATTTTATTTGGATAAAATGATTAGATTTCTAGACAAATTTATTCTATATATGATTAAGTTTTATCAAATGTTTTTATAATATATATTTTGTATCTTTTTATGGCCTATGTGTTTATAATAAAAAATACACTAGATTTAAATATATATATATATATATATATATATATATATATATATATATATATATATATATATATATATATATATATATATATATATATATATATATATATATATATATAACAAGAATGGACTGGTATATATAACATAGCAATCAAAAGTGTTGCAACAACTTTGCAATGCCATACAGAATTACAACATGTTCGTATAATGAATATTAGTTATTAGTTCAGAGATACTGACGTATTTTGATCAATATTTACAATATATGGACTAGAAAGGTTGCTAATAACAAAGTTAATTTTGGTATCAACTCGTCATATTTACTTGTTTTAAAATATTGTAGCCTTTAGTAGAGGAAGATATGAAGATATTTTTGCTTGTCGAAAATGCTTTATTTGGGAATAATGGTAAATATTTGTTCGATAACTAGATTAACATTTCCGTATTGTCTCCTGGAAAATGAACAAAAACACTACGTGCATGCATATTAATAGAGTGAAAAAATCTAGCCCTTACTTAATAGAAAGTAAAAGCTAATGTTTTCCTGCATGGGCATTGCGTGCTATAAAATGTACCCCAAAGAATGCTGAGATTTTTCACGTTTTCTTGTACTAAACAAACCCGCATTCCTTTCGGAAAGCTTCTTTTATTCTCCCTTCTAGAAATAAAATATTTTGACAGTAAGCTCCTGTTCTAGTGCGGTATATGGGACACTTGTCATTCTTTCGAGATTCTTTGCAGGAGAGTTTTTTATATGGGTAATTTTAACTGGTGCATCAGGCTTTGTTATCTGCAACCGGGTAATAGTCCAACAGTTTTATATTTCTGGATAAATATCGTATGTAGGACAAATTATTTGGCGTATAGAATCTGTAATTTTGTTTAATGTTGTTTTTTTAAAAATTTTATGACTAATAATTTTACCTTTGCATTATAAAAGCTATAAATCTTTTGCGAAATATATATTTTTCGGAGATATTATTGAATCACAATTAAATACCATATCCACATTTTTTAGGTTTGGTTTGGAGCACTACGGTCAACATTTTGATACCCGAGGGCTAATTAAACCGGGAGCTACAGTTTAAAGACGATTCCGAACGACTAGAAACATCTATGCCAACAGTGGGACTCGAACCCACATGACCTGAACCCAATGCAATTGTCCTAGCCATTCGGCCATCACCTGGCTTTTGCTATTTATTATTTATTTATTTTATTATTTATTTATTTACTTATTTATTTATTCATTTATCTATATTTATTTATTTCTTCATTTATTTATTTATTGAAACTGGTGAGATAAGAAAACAAAATTTAATGATCGGAGAACTTTTTTTTATGTTTTACTGCGTTATTACATTAAAATTTAAAAATAGGTAAATAAATTTTGAGATTTCAAACTAGCCAGAATAAATATTAGAACATCTTTAAAAAACAGAATTGATATATATAAATTAATATATAACAAATAATTAATCAGGAAAATAATAGTTAAGATATAATAGTGATAAAAACATATAAAATGTAAATCAATTTGAATACTAAATAATAAAATTAAATTATTATTATAATAGCTATAATAATTATTTTATTTATTCTGCTAATTTATATTTTTACATTTAATTAGCACCAGATTGTGTTCATTTGGTCCAATTTTTCATGATTAGTAATAATTCTGTACAATATAAAAAAAAATTAAAGAATTTTAATCCCTGAAAACTCAAGTAATTTACATTGAGATAATTAGTAACATTTCATATAATTAACTTTCCTTAATTTTTTATTTTGTAGAAACACTTATGCTAAAATTCAAGAAGGCGTCCATTAGAGTGGCGTATTTGGATTTTATCCAAGAGTTGGAAATCCAAAGCGTTAAAAATTATTTCCCCAGAATGGCTTTGAATTTCATTTCTGTCAAAGATAGTACAATAAAAATGCGTGACGAGATGATTTCTTCAACCTGTGTCGACTATTCACATCATTTTAGATATATTAAATGAAATTCCTGATAAGCTGTCATTCAGCCTCAAGAAATCTCAACATGTCGAGAAAAGAACTTCTATTTACCATCCTCAGCCATTGTGGGGGACGGAACTAATCTTCCCCGGCACAACAAAGAATAAGTTAATTGAATAGCATTTCTTCCCCGAACAAAGACATCGGCCAACCCAATTAACAGAGAGGAGCCCACAAACAAAAGGCTGCGCCATCTTTCAGGTATTTTGACGCATTACACGGTTGCCTACATAATTACAGGTGCCATGGAGCGTGTAATAGAGAAAGTTAACCACTTAATTATTATTCTTAAGGAATCTTCTAAGCATCAATTTTGTCAGGGTCTGATTTTATTCATAATATTTCTCTTGTTTTTAGCACCTCTGAGGGATAAATTTGCTTAAATTCTTCTTTCAAAGCAGTCCATAGACGGACGTCAATTATATCTTAACACATTTCTAAAGCCTTTTGTACGTACGATTCTATAAATAATTGTAATAAGAATGCAAATGTTTCTTATTTTCAATTATTACATTTTGTGTTCATCCAGCCCTTTAATGATAACTTATATTTTTATGGTGAAAATTATTATGCGCTTCCTTTTGTTAGCGTATATCTGAAAATAGAAAGAGATGACATTTTACTCTAAGGGTAATGCAATTATGATATTGCTAAGATAGAATTTGATAACCAGGACTTATCGAAAAAAAATCAGATAATATATGTTCAAAGAACATGCATCTATAAAGGCCTTTTGAGGTTATCCAACATAAAGTCATATAACGTAACAAATTATAATAACTTTTATGTCTGTCTGCGTAAAATAGATATTTTACAATTTATGACATTCTAAGACCCTGCTGCTTGAGAGGCCTCATTCTCATAATATTACCCCGATGATTTTTCGTAATTATATTTTACTTACTACTTTTTTTGTAAGCACTTGAAAATAATTAATAATTTCCGGGTAAAATATTCATTGTATCATACTTTTTTAAGCGTAATACTCGTGTGAAATGCTCTTTCTTTCGTTTTGGAGTTTAACAGTTTTAAAGGGATAAAATGAGGAAATGGTGAAATTAATCATATAAAACACAACTGCTCTATTGAAATGACAATTATAACATTCACTAAATAGTAAGAGTTTATTTTCACAAAAGGAAAAAGGGTAACGAGATGTTTCATTTCATGAATCTTATTGACCTGCACTTTTACCGTTTTATAATTCAGCCTGAAAGTTTACATAACGGAAAAAATGCCGTTATGAAATACCCAAATGCATACATCTTATCATTTATACTGCGTAAATTAAATAAGAAGTATTTTTGGAATATCTGATTTAAGACCAATTTTATTTCATTATTTTTCAGGGTTTGGATTGTTGAATACAATACTATTTTGCAATAAATGTAATAAATGCAAAGTATTGCTAAACTGCAATTTCCTTTGTCAAGCTAATAATATCAGCGGTTTTCATTGAAGATGATGGGATTTAAATCGGTATGTAACGCGGTTATACATGGCTTGCTGACTCTTCTAAATCTAATATTTTTCTTTCATTTCTTTCCTACATAGTTTGATTCACTAAAAGGATGAGAAAACAAATTAATCGCAATCGTAATCGATTTGGTTACAGCCTAACGAACTACTGCCTATGCAGCAAGCATAAACGAGGTGGGTGTATTAACGTGATGAAAGATTAAGCTCGTATTTCTAAAATTGTGAATGTGATAAACGATGATTCAAGTTGTTTTAGGTAGTTCACTAGTTTCCATTGTGCTTCCAAAAGATACCAGAAAGGAAGGCAAGTGAGTTTATTAACTAAAATGTGGTATCATGCTCAGTTAGAGTGAAGCAATTTTTTCCAAAATCTGTTTCTGAATTTTTGGGTGAGGCAGCACTTGAACTAACAGATCTTCAATCTCAATGTTAAGCTATGGGGATTTTTTTCTTCTGGTATATTTTTACTTACAATTGAACAAATGTTTATTTTTGAACTGTCTTTTTCATTTGAAAGTACACTTTTAAGTGTAGTGGACGTATTCCAACTCTTTTTTTTACGAAAATAATTTTTATTTACTAGAGATAGACATCATTAGATTTATGTCCAGTAGAAATTAATTAAAAGTTTTAAATTTATTTTTTTAGATGCCAAATTTAAAACTCAACGCTATTGGCTTTCTAATATGTTGTTAAAAACTGAAAGCATAATTCCCTACAGCTTAGGGTTTAATATCTAAAAGGTCTACCAATTTGCCACATTTAAGCCCAGAATCAACGAGACAGGCTCAAAAGTTCATTGCCTAGATTTGGTCTTTTTTAACAAAAATAAACCGATTTCTTACCATACAAGAGTTCTTTATTCGTACTGAACAATGGCAGAGGGCATTTCCATCTACAGGATTCTCAAGCAACAAAAAGAGTTAAATATATGAACAAGTGAGTCTAATTATCTCCCGAATGAGAAGTAAATATCAAAAATAAAGACTCGGCAAGGAACAGAATTCTCGTGACTCACCATCAAAACAAGTTGAAATTTCCATGAACTCGTGTCCTTCTGCTCTGGTCAGTGACTCCTGAGGTGCGGATCTTCGGGTGTGGTGGGAAAGTCCGCATAATTTGTATCTGTGGTCAAATGTTACAGAACGGCATATGAACTCCTCGGCTGCATAACAGCTCTGTCGACATTCCTCTATCGATTCAACGGGGAGGGTCTTTTCCGGCAGCAATAATTTCAGCTTTTTAATCAGACGAGTGTTGCAAAAGCCTCGGGGCTCTGAAAAAAAGACAACTGAAATTTAACAAAAATAAATTATTCTGATGAAAACAGATTTGCACTTTCTAAAGTATAATTGGAAGTATATCTTGAGAAACTGGATGTAAGCACAAAATTTTTTCTCAAAGATTTGTTTCTGACTTCAAATATTTGTTATGTGTTGATTCAGTAAAAAATATGGCACACTTTCAGAGAATTTTTTTTAAAATTATTTTAAATTATACATTGTGACTAGATGCTAAATAAAGATAATGGATCCTTAATGATCAAATAAAGTAGACAGTAACTTGTGTTTTAGAATAGGTTTTTAAACGCAACCATGCTAATTTAGTAAATAAAGAGCTTAAATATTATTAATCTCAGCAAAATAATAATGTGCTGCTGCATATAGATCTGTTTATAAAATGTTATATGAAATATAAATCAATAATTAATATATATATATATATATACTAAAAGGATATAACATTTAATAATGTTTGCTCCAGAATTCAATTTTCATTATTAACTCTCAAGAGCAATTTGAAACAGTTTATATTTGCTTACTGATACAACTGTGAGAGAATTAACACAGTAGTAAGTATTGTTTTGATCGTAAATGTTAAACTGAATAGATTTTTTAAAAACTTTTTTAAAAATTTAATTCTGTATATTTATCATTAATATTGAATCTCAGTGAAAATACAGCAGTAAAATTTCTATGTTTGTCCATGAATTCTATTTTTGTAATAATGCTTGAAAACCGATAGTCATGAATCTATAATCTAACTACATTATAATAATCAATTGCTGTCTTTTTTATTAATATTGGCATTTCCATTAAAAATTATGGTTTTCACAAAACAATAAGCCCGAATGGAGATCAAAGGTAACAGAAACTAAAAATGCGTCATTGAAGGGTGAGTCTTAAAGCGGCTAATGCAAATCTCCGCTATTTTGCTATGCACCTACGGAGAAAAATAAAATACAAAAATTCTTTAAGACAAAGAAAGATCATCTAGCGAGATGAATGTAATCCAATGAAATCAAATTTATTCTGATTTCGAGATAATGCCATCTTACCTTGGGCACAATTATTTTCGAAGTAGTCGACGATAAACCTTGAATTACTAAGAGAGACTCCTTTGTCAGTGGATGAGAATCTGTTGTAAGGACTCAATCTACATTCATTGAGCTGGTAGTTGAATTCCGCCGATAAACAGGCAAATTCTTTGTGGTGCAGGCATGCTACCTGACATTCTTCTTTGGTGTGAGCTTCAACAATAACTTTATTATGATCAATGCCCACCAGCTCTTTATTTCTGCTCCTTTCGAAGGCCCAGTCGGTGGTACATTGAGAACCTGAAGTGTTGAAAAAATTAAAATATATTCATATTATATTTGTAAAAATGCCATTTGTTTAATCTAGGTAATAAAATAAATGCAATAGACTAAGATGTATATCTGTAACAGTCCCAGACAAGTCCCACAAGACAATTCGAAATAAGGTATTTCGACTTGAATATAGTGCAAAAGCAGGATTTATTCAGCAGCATTCAGGAGGGAACGTGCTTCGAATTTTGTATATCGATGTTTTCATTGCGAACAATATGGGGTTCGATACAGGATGACATTAAAATTAAGTGAATTCCAGGCTATACTTTGCATTTTGGTAAGTTTAGAGTATTAAATGTATTTTTGACGTATCCTGAACTTGTAGAAGCTTGACCCTATGGTTTGTCCAGAAGTACTTGCTTTTAGTCGTAAAGAGACATATAAGAGGCCAGATAGACTGTTTGTACTGTGTTAACTTCTGTAAAACGTCCAAACTGATATATATACAGAGGAATGATAAGAATACCATAATAATCGATGGTGTAAAATATATATAACCTGACTGGCCAAACAAAAGTCGCAATGTAGATTTATATATGCAAATAGTTAAAAGAGAATGATTGATTAAGTATTTTGTTAATTTGCATAATCTTAAGGGCCAAGCAACCTTCAAACAGTGCTGATTCAGGATGCAGCTGATCATTTTGAAGCAAACATGAGTGTTAACATTACATGTGGTCGCGGTAAAGATGCTTCGGAGCTCAAAACAGGCCAAATCATTGGCCTGCATCAAGGGCGGAAATGTTGCAAAGAGATCTGTGAAATGACTGGTACAGGTTTGTGAACTGTTCAACATATTATTAAATCTTGGAAAGTCGGCGAACTATCAAAGACTTCGAGAAGAATCTGTAGCTGAAAATCAATCCTAATTGATCGTGATTGAAAATCTCTAAACCGATTAGTGAAGTCAAATGAAAAGAAATCTACCTTGGAACTAACAAAAATGTTCAATACTGGGAATAAGACCATTTCAACTCGCACAATGAAACGGGAACTCAAATAATTAGGTTTGAACAGTTGTGTTGCAATAAGAAAGCCACTTGTTAGTGACATCAACAATTAAAAAAAGGACTCCAATTTGCCAAGGAACATAAAAATTGGCCTGCTGATCAATGGAGAAAAATCATGTGGTCCGTTGAGTCCAGATTTACCCTCTTTCAAGATGATGGACGCATTAGAGTAAGCAGAGAGGTCCAAGAAGAATTGGAGTCTTCCTGCATTGTGCCAACTGTATAAGCCTCAGGAGAAAATGTTATGAACTGGGAATGTTTCCGCTGGACTAGGATAATTCGGCTGGACTAGATGCAGCAACACTGTGTAGCAGTAAAATCTACTGATTATATGCAAGTACTGAATGATCACGTGATTCAATCAATGGATTTTTTTTCTTCTGAGAAGGCGAAGGTGTGTTTCAAGATGACAATGTCAGAATTCATCTAGTCAAGACCGTGAAAGATTGATTGCAGAAGCACATGTCATCATTCCCATCTTGAAATAGCCAGCCCAAAGTCCTGATCCCAATCCAATTAAGAACATTTGAAATATACTGGAGAGAGATCTAAGAAGTAGTTGTATTCTCCCTTCATCCACCATGGAACTTGAGAATTTTTGATGAAATTGGGGCAAAAATAAGTGTGGAGACTGTGTTTACGCTTTTTGAATCGATACCAAGACGGTTGCGTTATGTAATTCGAGAAAAAGGTGTTCAAAAAGACATTGAACAGGGCAACATTTTTTTTGGTCAGTGTATATGCATGTATGAATGAATAATTTGGGTCTATGCAATATATCTACCTTTTCTTATGACATATTACTTTACAAACTTAATGAAAAGTGTTAAATTTTCCTTATCTAATTCCCACTAAAGTTGAAACCTAGATTTTAGTAGATCTAAAATAGAGACAGAAATTTCAAGTTAAAAACTTTAACCTGAAAAATTCTGTCCGCCCTTTCTCCAAGACAAACATTGTTCCGGTTAAAATATACTTGCTTAGAACACGTAGCAAAATATTCTAAAGTTTCGCCTTTCCACCTTTACTTTAATCACCTTTGATCCGGCGAACTGTGTAAGAAAACAATGAACACGAAATGAAGTGAATGAACCGGAAGACACTCTAAGATAAATTTTATTAACTACTGAGGGGAGGAGATGTCTCGTTTTAAACACAATAAAGATGGTTAGTTGGAGAAAAGTCTAATAAACTTGGTATGTAGTAGTGACAAAGAAACAGTCAATATTTGTTGACGAAGGAAGGAAGCAATACTTTCTTTTTTGTAAAAAGGTTTTCATCTGGAACTAACTCTCCAATCTTTATTCAGCAACTACTTTACTGTGTATATCACACATTAAAAGGTGTGTTGAATTTACTCTCTTCAGTGAATCTGAATTTATTCTTCTTTCCCTCTCTCCTCATATTCTCAGATAAATATGTATGTATATATATATATATATATATATATATATATATATATATATATATATATATATATATATATATATATATATTTATATATATATATATATATATATATATATATATATATATATAGATATATATATATATATATATATATATATATATATATATATATATATATATATATATATATATATATATATATATATATATATATATATACAGCCAAATAAAACGGTTATAGAGATCTCCAAAACTATTTGTGTAGAACATGTAACTTTTTTTTTTCTCAGTTGAAAGACTTGGTCATAAATTCCTTTAAGGACCAATAGATAGATTTTTCCATTTAATTCTTATTTTTTCCTTGTATGCTATTCAAGCAATGTAAGAAAAATCAGCTAGGATTTTTACCATTCTACAATTACCTGTGTAATACTGAAGCATTCTGTAGTTATTAATTATACATTTCATCTTTAAGGGATGAGCCGCCTTATGTATAAGAAGATATTTTAAACATTTGAATTATAACAAAGCAATTTTATCTTAGAATGGCAAGTTTAGGACAGTTTATCAAATTTATCATGAACTTCTTACTTGATGTGACAAATTTAATAAATTAAACCACAAGTCTATCATAATATTAATTTGCATGCCTTTTCGTTCTTTTTTTCTAAAAGAACGAAATGTGTAATTTATTTTATTCCAGATCAGTCATTAAATTATGCATTTGTTGTTGTTGTTTTTAAAATTTCAGTACAGAAGGGTTGGCAAATAATCTATGTCCTACGAATAGCATGAGTAGATATTTGTTTCAGTCATAGCCGAACAGACGAGGTGGTGGTCAGCTTTCATCCATTCATCGTTACTACATAGAGGAACCAAGGGACTACTCAAGATTCTTACGCTATTAAAATGTAGCTGATATGCAGCTTTAACTGACAATTTGTGCATTAATTTGAAATTCGATAGACTGTTGATCAGTGAAAACGTTTTCCGTGGAGCGCCACGGGGAGCCAAGTCTATCAGTGAGGGAGGGGAGGGGGAGTTTAGACTCACCTCCACGTGGTGCGCCCCGGGCAACGCATTCGCAGCTAAGTAGTCTATTGGATTATAGATTAATGCACAGTCTTTTGGATCGTTATCTAAAATATACCTGAATATTTACTAGAAAAAAAAGAGGAGACAATAAAAGTACAGTTGGACATCATTTATACACCTTTCTCCATTACACATAAGTTTCCAAACCACCTAGATTATATTCAAAAGTAATTCTAAATAACTAGGTATACGTCTCAACTTAATTCACTTAAAATTTCATCTACGCGTTCTTTTCCTACCCAAGGAAAGTGAAAATTTTGTTTTTCCTGCAAATTGAGTGTCTTGGTAACATCAAACTCTGCGTTGAGCTGAGCTTTTCGAGCTTTCGCCATTGGATTGATAATTTGACCAAAGCTATGTCTTGAGATACGTTTTCCGTAATCGATCCGGGCACTGTGGATCATTTCATTCTCTATGCCCTGTAACTGGGTACGCAGAACAGGAAAAGTGAAAAAAGTGCCTTAGTCTGAGAGCTTTAATTCTTTGCAGTCAAAGACAATGTACTTTGTTAAGATTGGTGTAAACACTGTAAATGATTGATTGTACATTGTCATTAAGCATTATTTAGCTTAGAGATCAACGACTTTTAGATTATCTAGGCAGTCATCTTTACCGCACATACATATTAAAATACCATCATTGTAATAAATTAGTGCTCAAGCTAGTAGATTTTCACTATGACAAAACGAAGGAATGGTACTTCTCTTTTTTGTTAATTCTCTAAAAACAAGAGTATAATAGATTTTGGATAATAAGCAGGATAATTGTGATTGAATCATAGTTTTATGGAATGGTATACAAAAAAATCATCTAATGAATGGGACAGTTTAGTTTTTAAAATATACTATCTTCGATGCTTGGAGACTGAGGTTCGAATCCTGGTTCTAGAGCCGATCGTACATGGAAAGGATATGACAAAAGGGCCCCTGTTATTCATAGTTTTAATAATCATGATAGGCAAAATTCAGTATCGCTACAAAAATATAAATTAACAATCTAAACGCATGCCAAAATTTTTGTGTCGTTATCTAGTACTTTGTCTGGCGTTGCCCGGGTATTTAGGGCATCTCAGTTTATCTCGGTCGTTTTGGACATTTTATTTTTCATTCCCCCTCCCAATGCCGATGGGGCTGAACTTGGACTTAAACGGCATCGAGAGTGTCACAATTTATCGGGAGTGTCACCGCGACCCCGAAAAATCTGGATTCGACACTAATATCGGTTGATGTTTTTTTAAATGTCACCCCTTTCCTACCCCCAGTGCACTAAAATAGGGCTTTAATGTCCTCGGTACTGTCACCAATAAGCTCAACGACCCCGAAAACTATGTATTCGACAATCTATGTATTCTCTCAGTCATTTTGAACATTGTATTTTTCCCTCTTCTCAACACCCCTTCCCCATGCTGAAGGGGGCTGAACTAGAACTTAAACGGCATAGAGATGTCACTATTCATCTCAGCGACCCCGAAAACAATGGATTTGTCGCTAATATTCGTCTTTTTCGATTATTTTTACATATCAGCCCTTCCTACCCCACCCCTAGGGGTACAAGGTGTGCTCCCCCTACTTTTTTCCCATATTGTAAGTCATATGTGTACCAAGTTTGGTTGAAATTGCTCCAGGAGTTCCAGAGTTATGCTGGAACATACACACATACAATCAAAGATACATACATTTATAATATATATGAATATTGGGGTATTAAGGTGTGTTGGGTTTTTTTTAAGATAACCTATTCATAAATGTGCGGTGTGGTTCTGTTAAACAAACATCGGTTCTTCGATCCAAAAAAATGTAGAAATTAATATTTTTTCAGGTAAAAAAGAAGTATATCATATACCAAAACATCCAGCACAATTTAAATATAGGTCCTATTCTACGCTATTTATATTGCTGCATAAATCGTCTTTGAACCATTTGACAACTACTACTCGGAAAAAAAGGAAAGGAATCTAAGAAATATGTTCAATCCTTTTGGGTTGAATTATAATATCTTACATACATATCTATAATCATACTGAGATCGAAAATTGAAAAGAAAATTCTATATCAAGAACGCAAAACGTTTTCCCTTTGCTTTTACAAACATCAAAAAGTGATTAAGCAGAATACATTCTCAGGCCAACCGAAAAATGAAGACCAACTGGAAACAACGTTCACCTTCAAATGCTACTGCGAGAAGAAGAAAAAAATTAATTTCTTCTTTACATTCATTGAAAATCAACACGTTCGCATCTCGATGCAGGTGAAACGTGAATGCTGTGCTAAAGGTCAAAATGTGATATGCCCGCAAACGAAAAAGCCATATTTCAGACAGTAATGGAGTAAACATGAGGCGAAATGAGGAAAACACTTTGGGTATCATTAGAGACGGTATTTTGCTTTAGCTCTTTCGCGGTTTTCTCGCAAGAACACTGGATAGTGATATTTTATCTTTTAGAAGGGTAACAATTAAAACGGGTTGAAACTTTTCGGGTGTTAATATCTCTTCTGGATACATTATTAAATAATTTATTTTATATTTCTTGAACGAAAGTACATATACATGTGTGGGTATGGATGAGCATTTTTGCATTTATATGTGTTTATTTTTTTACATATTCATTGATCCGTTGAGTGTTTAGTTCTTTCAGATACCTAATTCTTCAATTGCTCCATGTGTTTAGCTTCATGGCAAATGTTCAATGCTATTATATTTTCTGTAGATATGTAATAAATAAGTAATTGTTTATTCGCACATTTTTTAAGCAAATTCAAAGAGCAGAATAAAAACTATAAAAAATTTAAAGTGCATGAAATCCAAATAGAGCCATTTTAACTAAAAACCTAATTTCTCACGTGCCAATGCAAGTATTGAATTACTAAATAAGAATATTAATGACGATATTGTAAAATTTCTTCGTTATATCTACGTTCTTTTTGTATTTAATTGTACATGATATCGCATAATACAGTAAACACCATGTTTAAAAACTTAAAATTATCAAATTTAAGTTTTTTTAAAGTAACACAAAATTAAATACATAAAAAATAAAATATATTAAAAACGTTTGTCATAATTTAAATCGACTTGTTTATTAAACAAATACGCCATCCAAAAACAATCTTATCCTGCTACTTACATAATATTGCACAAATATTTAAGCATCGTATTTGTGTTATCATTTTTATATTGGAAATCTCTCGTCTGTACACAAGAATTTAAACACCCGATATCTGTTTCTTGAAATATAGTATATATATAGCATATAATGCAGTAGTTCTTAACAAATTTCATCCTATCAAACCATATCGCGTAATATCTTGTTTCTATTCCAAATTGTCAGTCTCAGTAATGTATAGCCAAGTGAGCATTATTTTCAAAATGATTCCGTATTTTCTCGTCCGTTTTGAGAACACGAAAAAAAAAACTATGATTATCAAAGTCCTGGTTCCCAACATGCGTGTCATGATCTTCCAGTAGGACATAATTTGTTTACCGAAGCATGCAGCCGTCATTTTTATTTTCAATCCTTATCACAATTATTTGGCAACAATCGATTTCTATATTTATTTATTTTAATAGGACTACACTGTAGCATATAACAAGTGATTTTATCACTCATTTTTCTTAGTTGAAAGGGCATGTGTGTGTGTCAGTCAAACCCGTGGTATCCATACTTTTGAAATAATTTTCCTGAAATCCCAATCAATAATTTTTTATTACAATTTGCGACTGAAATTTAACGAAACATTAGGATACAATTATCTAATGAAAATCAATTTATTTCTATACCCTATTAAAAATACTTTTTTATGAGTACGTAGCATATTACTTTACAAAACGTATCGTGACTCAATAAATGTTGGAAACGCTGTTCTAAATCATTAAAAAAAGGTTTCTAGTGAAGTAAAATATCGATCTATACACAAAATTATTTTTTTACAGCCAATTTGAATTACCTGGAAGGCAAACTTTTTCAAAATAGTTGAAGTTTCCGTTCTGCTGTAGTTTCACATCATGGGACTGGCCGACGCTTTCCGAGTTGTATTGGCAAGCCCCCTTTCTGTAGTCTACTCCTACCGACATACACCTCCTGTCCGCCTTGCACCGCTGAAGGCATTCTTGAGGAGAGAGATCTGACGTCACAGTATATGGATTGACGTTCAGTACTGTTCCGGCCATCAATTCGAAATGGAGGTCGCCCATCTCACAAGCTGAAACAACGATATTTTATTTAGTAACTTTGACAAAAAATAAATTTATGTTTCAGTAGTTTAAACGATAAAAATAAAACTCTGCAGATTATACGAAAAGTTTTACGAAAGTTCTGAGAATGGGATGTTGAATACAAAAATATTTCCCTTTGCATTATTAATGTATACTATAAATTTAAATCTCAAATCTCAACAAAAATTAAAACACAAGGAATGTTAAATAACTCTTGCAGCTCTGGTTTTATGGCATTCTAAAGGTCGAACTCCGGTAAATAACTGTTATTACAACGAACTACTATGAAATAAAACTTTCTAGTGGAATTTTCATTCATATATGTATATACATAATTATTCTTATTTACTGCTGTCGTTTGCTCTACTTTTAAACAAAATAGTTGAATATTAAAAAATAATATTCATTCAAGAGGATCTAAAATTGAGCTTTTCTGACTGCATGACTTTTAGATTTCATTCGTATGAATGCAAATGTTTAGCTATAAGGCCGATTTTAAAATCTAAATTCATATAAATGAAATAAAAGCTAAAAATGAGAAATTCGGTTAATTTTCATATAGTCTCCCCTTAATGGAACCAGGTTAGGTGATTGACAAATGGCTAGGACACTACCGTTCAGTCCAGAATCTGCTGACACGAGCCTCCCAATTAACTTTTTAAAATTAGCTTTAATATGTACGCTTGATTATTCCAATTGCTGAAAAGTAATTCTAGTGTTAAAAAAGTATACAACACAGTTCACTGGTACTTAAAATTAGCTCAAAAATATCATCACTGTCACTTTCCTCTATTTTATAGCTAAATATTTTACTGTAATAATTTTACTGTAAGCATTCATTTATTCTTATGAAATTAAAAGTTCCTTATTATGTTGTGCATAAAATATATAATTCAAACTACCAGAATATTTTCCCTTTCCAAAAAAAAATTGTCGCATCTTGACTGTTTTTATGTTTTTGTTGCAGATTGTTTCACTTTAATTTTGATCGAATTCCTTTATAAAACATTAGTTTTTTGGCATCATAAACATCTGGGGAGAAAAATATTTTGTGGCTTATTAAAATATTCGTGTACATATTTCTCTATTTCTTTTATTTAACTATGTTACTATACCTCTATCTATCTATCTATCTATCTTTCTACACACACACACACACATACACACACACACACACACACACACACATATATATATATATATATATATATATATATATCTGTGTTTGTGCGCACGTATGTACGTATATATAAGAGAGAGGAAAGCGTTTAGAAACCTTTTCAATTAAATAAAAAAATGCCACTGTCTAAATTTTAGAAGAAATCACAATATTCAAACATAAAGCGAATAATGAAACACGGAGATTAAAGGGAATTGCTCTCCTTCTTGGATAATAAACAAACAAAACACCACCTACACTCTATATTCCTAGAGATCTCGTAGTAATTGAGACTTCTGGACGCAGCGATGCTTCCCGGATTCTGTACCAATCCCTCCCTATTCTGGTGCGTTAACCCACAGTAGAGCTGATTTTCTATCCGACCGGACAAGAAAGACCTGCAGGGGAAGAGGATATTCTTCAGGCATAATTCCCCACACTCGGTGGCCGTGACTCCTTCGTACTCCACTAGGCTGTAGGGATGCTCCACGTTGCCCAGGAGGATTATCTCAGGCGCTGACCCGTCCTCGGCTAGAGCAAACAATCGAAAATTAGTCTCTTAATAAGAAAACGTATTTCATAAGAGGTGTATTTGTTTTACCTTCTGAAATTCCTTTTTCGCCAAAACTGGAGGTCCAATAAAATCTCTTAAAAATTGAATTAAATACGTTATTATTGCATATGGAATTTAAAGTGTCCTTCATTGATCATGCGATATAAATATCTATGTCTGATGGTAAATATAAAACCAAAAATTAGTCTCTTCATGAGAAAACATTTTTCATAAGAAATGTATTAATTTTCGCTCGTTAATCCCCTTTTCGCCAAAATTGAAGATTCTATAAATTTCAGTAAAAATAGATTAAATACATTACTATTTCATATGGAATTTAAAGTATCTTTCATTGATTGTGTAATTTAAATATGCGCGATGGTAGATAACAAAAAGGATATTTTTATGGATTCATGCAGCCTCTTTATTGCTTAAAATGTTAAAATGTTCATTTCTAAGATATTTCACATATAAATTAATAAAAATTCTCACATAAAATATATATTGACATTTAATGACACAATTTTACATCATAAGGTTGTGTAAAAATGTACAGATTTAAAAATTTTCCACAAATAAAAATTATTATTTGATTATGTTTTACATCATAAGATTTTTAAAAGAACTTTTAAGGCTGCATTATTTTAACACTAGAAAGACGGCTGCCATCATTTTGACAATTCTGGAAATACAACTGAGCGTTATGTCTGTATTTATGTCCCTAGGCTTCTGAAATTTTATGACATTTTCTAATTTTACGTGAAATCTTAACATACATTTAAAAAGTTATATTCGATAGTAAAGAGGGGGAGAAAATGTGTTGTATACCTACTAAGATTGAAAGCCGTCGATTTGACGAAAATATATAATACAGGCAGAAATCTTTAAAATAATACCGGAAAAATGTTAGTTACTTTTCGTCTCCCAATTTTTGAAAATAACAGAAATATTGACTCTTTGGAAATATTAGTGTTGAAAAATAAGGACTGTACAAACCATGCATATATTTTTACGAATAAACCATACCAGGTTGTCAACTCGGCATACCTGCATAAAAATATTTCTAAATATACATGCTAATTTATTATAGATTAGTATGAAATAGTAATTTAAATTCTTGATTTTATTTTTAAACGTCAAATGACGGCGTTCAGTCTTTTCCCGTCTTTCTAGTGTTAATTGATAAAAGATTACTCAAATTAAACATATTTAAATAAAAATATTTTTGTCCACGATTTCTTTTACGCTAGAAAATTTTAACATCGAATCTAAGCTTGCAAAATCCTTTGAAAACATCCAAATTTAAGCAAGAGTTTTTACACTGCTGTGTATTCTTAGTAAAATATTGTTCTATAGATAAATAACATCCAAAGGATTTTAATCGGGAGGATGTAGTATGACAACTGACTCATATGACTAGAGCTTGAGCCTCGTATCTACCTATCTACACATGGACGATCGAACAGCTAAGCCACCTTTGCAATTGGAGAAAGTCACATTTTTGATGACTGTCCTCATATGTGTTCATCTTTTCGGGTCAATGATACAAGATATTGGGCAAATAAATTTCTCTGATTTTTATTTTTTGGACGAATCTTAACGTTTTCATAGCGAATTGTTATTTATTGCCTTAGTCGTCTATAATCGTTCTTTCCAACATGCAGGATTTTTAACAACTTCTTTTATTTGCCCGAATGGAATAACAATCGCAAACCTTCCAAACAGAATATGAAACCATTAAGATACCTTATGATGAGAATGTTTTATTTTGAACGATTATCTTCCCAAAGATTTGAAACATTCCCGTTCCTTTTACGTATCATTTAAATTATTTTTACATTATTTTTGAAATATTTCTATCTTATTATGTTGCTTATGCAAATTTAACTTCATTTTAGCCTTATGTTAGTATTTTACGAGTTATCTATTTTAATACCACACCAAAATATCCTTTTTGCCAGGTTTTATAATTGCCTAAAATTATCACACATTACAAGTAAATGTCGGCACAGCATGTCATGCTTCTGCGTGACTACTAATTCAGGGTGCGGCAGAATGGACTCCCACATTTCTGAAGGTAATGGTGTAAGGGGGGGGGGAGGGGCAGGAGGTGTCAACAGGTCGGGCGGATTTTCTAGTTGTCAACAGACACCATGAGTTGGTCCGGTGTACATCTCGGTTTCATTATCGAGGCATTCTTTAGCAACAACAATTCTGTTACCACGACACAGAGGTCACTTAGGATGCCCTTCCGGCTCTGTCCCTGAACGAAAACAAAAATCCAGTGATGGGTTTCAAACGTGACAGCCAGTGAATTCGCATTACCAAGAAAATGAAGTGGTCGTCTTCGGAACATTAGAACACCTGAAAATGTGCAACGAGTCCGTAAGTCCCTATTCCTCAGAAGGTTGCCTTCCTTCGTCCAGAGACTGATGGAATTAACTGATGGACCCTAATTATTAGTCTTTGATATGTGGGAGTGTATTCTGACGCACCCTGTATCTCTCCGACTGGACGCGTTTACAACAGCCAAGTTAAGAAAGAGCATTTAACTACCTGTGACGAGATATATAAAATTTTGAAAAATCTGTAGTCTATGAGGTACTTCAAAACTTATCTGCTTTATTTACTTTAATTTAGAATTAATTTTCTTCCTGTTGATTGCCAGTGAATACTGGTATTGCATGAGTTATCCGAAATGAACCTTCTCTATAAAACAGGATTTCAAAGGATTTTTTGAAAACTTAATATGCAGCAGTAAATATGCCCATTGATACATTTTTCCAAACTCCGAATAATTTTCGAGCTTGCAATTTTATAACCTTACCATACGCTGAATTAAAACATCATAATATTTGGATGACCTCTCGTAAGTATCTATGTACATAGGATGATTTTTTAATGTCTCTTTATCATAGTTTTAATTATCCTGATGAACGAACTTTACCTTTATTTTATTCATTAAACAATGATGCAGTTTTATAACATGCAGTTATATTAGTGTACAAAACGTCTAATGTTGAGTATTATTTTTTAATCAATGTATAATTTATTCGTTTATTGAATTAGCATCAATATAGGATGCAATAGTTAATTTCATCGTTGATTACTAATTTATTTAATTATCAGCTAAGATTAAAAAAAATTATGTCCAACAACTGACGCATCGGGTATGTAAGTTAAAGTCTTACTACCTTATAAATATTATCCACGGCTAAAAATATAGATTTAAACTATTCCATTTAAGGTGAATAGAGCTAAAATTTCAAGAGAACCGGTATCTCACCCTGGTTATAGGGGCAGGTTACATCAAAGTACTCAATGGAAGCTGAAGACGCTTTTTTGAAATGCATTTTCCTGGTAAATCGATCGTGTCTACTCAATCTGCATTCCGTGGTTTTTGCGTCGAATTCAACAGATCTACAACGTATTTCTTTCGTTCCCAAACAGGATTCTAGACACGAAAGACGGCTGCTGTTGGCTAATATAATGTCATCGTGATCTTCTAATTCCATTCCACGCAGTGATTCGGCAACAAAAAGTCTATCACATGCTCCTGTTAACAAAAAAAAAAGAGAAAATATATGTTAGTACCTTTAAAAGCTACATTTCATTAACAATTTAAAGGCCGTTAAAGAGTGTTAATTAAGATTACAAGTTTTACCTTAGTCATATGAATGAGAGGAAACAATAGAGAAAATTTTATAATAGATCGTTGTTATAAACTGCATTGAAATGAAATATTTATATACATAAGAAAAAAATTATGTAATTCATATAAAGATAAACAAATTATTCATAGATGGGGAAATAACACAATTGTATAAAAGATTTTATGGATACGAATGATATAAGTAGATAAAACTCATATATTTTATTCCATTTTTAGTTGCATATTCTTTAGATTCCATATAAATAGTTTATTATAACGAACCTAAACTTAATTAGTTTAGGAAGGAACTATTTGTGGTCTCTCATGAGATTGAAAATAAGCTTTGAGGATATTAGATATTGCGTCTTTAAAATTTGCATAGTTATAAAGAGGGAGATTTCTTGTACAGCTTGAGATAGATTTTGATTAGTGTCTTGTAAATAAGTCTTCATGTCTTGTTTTTTAAAATAAATATTATAAAATAAAAAGCATAGTCACGTAAATTTAATCACGTAAATTAAAAAAAAATCCCTTTTGTTGCAGGGTTTTAAATAGGATTTAAGAGGGCAATATTAGCTTCAGCTTGTCTTCATTTTTCTTTAAATAACATTATAAAATGAAAAAGCCCGTTATATAAATTTATTTATTTCCGGCTATAAATAAAAATAAGACAGTCTTTGAATGCAAATTTGATCTAATATAATTTTATCTTATACAAGTATCTTTTGCGAACATATCTTTCTGACTATCAGTTTTTCAGCACACCGATAGCATCATACGAATAATTTTATTGCCGATGTTAATTAGTACACACATATAAAAAGTTGGGGGTCTTACAGTAAAATTTACAATAGAAGTATCGTTTACAGACACAACCGTGAGTAATTTACAACAATAAACGTTAGATAAAATTTATAAGGTGCTTCGAAAACAGCCGAGTATCGTTTATATGCCATTATACGGACGTTGGTAAGCAATCTCTGAATATACAATTCCGTTTTCGGACCCTACCTGAAGCGATGGGAAAAGTCAATAAAAATGGTAATGATTCTTCATTGTTAGATAGTGTATAAAATGATTTTAATATTTAAGGCTTGGATAAGCTCATTAAGAGGAAACCGGCTTCTTTAAAGTTTTTTGTGCAGTGAGCTAATGATATCTGTGCTTCATCAAGCTATATCTGAGAAAGTAAAATTCCAATACTATGTGAAAACATACATACAAAAATCTCTCTAAAAGGGGTTAAGAAATATCACGGGGACAATGGACATTCAAACTCGTTTTTTTTCAATATTTTGCTCTATATACCACATAAGTGAAATTGATATTCTTTTTTACTTCATTGAAGTCACTGAGATTTCACATTACACTTAGCATAAGTATTATGTAGAAGAATAAGGTTTGTTTTTCAAACAATTCTTCAAGAATCCCGGCATTTTTCAAAATGCTCCGTGCACATTCATTTTCGTCTGATTTCTTCCAAATTTCTCAGGTTTGTTCATTGAAGTGTTTGTCATAAAACTGTGCTTAGTTCTTTGAAAGTGCATTTTTTTTCAAATTTATAGAGCATGAAATTAAAAAAAAACATTAAAAAAGGGCAGAAATTTTTTTAAAAAACTTTATATTCATTCAAATAAAATTCAATGCACATTTATGTTTATATTTATATGGTAAACTTTCATTTAAAGATTTAAGGTCTTTTTATACGACAATTGACCTTCAGATTGACAAAGATATGTCCCCAAAACGATTTTTTTTTCTTTCAGAAAATGATTCCGCAACTCATCAGCTTTAAATTAAAAAAAAGTATGTTGATCCGATCATTATTAATCGAGTTATAAGTATTTTTTTTCAAACGTAAACAATGGAAATGTTAGTCAAATTAAAACTTTAAATGCCATTTTCTCAAAACAAGTTTTCATGTCGTTTCGGTAAGTTCAAAATGTTCCATGCGTCTTATTTTTTCTTAAATTTTCATAAAATTTCATAAAATGATTATTTATATATGTTAGAATAAAACTTAGTAATCAATTCATTATACTATTTTAAAACAACTTAAAATTTTTACAGTAAAAAAATATTTTTGATAAAATTTTGCATAAAATGACCTATTTTTATCGATTCCTTTTCTAGTTTTTATAAATATGACTGTAAATCAAATATTGCTACTAACTTTTATTATAACTATATAAAGCTAGCTTAAGAGAGAAAATTAGATATGTGAGACAAAAATTAATGCGCATGAAACATTTTTAAATAGAGTAATTAACAAACTGATTTTAATTAATATCTTAGTCAATTACATTC
Source organism: Dolomedes plantarius (assembly GCA_907164885.2). NCBI lineage: Eukaryota > Metazoa > Arthropoda > Arachnida > Araneae > Dolomedidae > Dolomedes > Dolomedes plantarius. Next base: position 58,476,180 of record OU015492.1, read on the forward strand.
TGATTTTTTAATTTAGAATTTCTATCTCTAAACAGCACTATATAAGTATACAAAATTTCATAGCAATTGGTTAATAAATAAATTTGAAAAAAAGTTTTCCATGGTCCATTGTCGCCTTAAATGATATGGAATGCTGAGAGAGCATTTTGAAAAAAAATTAAAAAACAGGTATTATTCTGCCAAAAAATGGTTTTTTTTTTAGTTTTAAGGATCTTCAATGTAGTCAAAAAGAATATGAATTATGCTCATTCTATACTTAGAGTTTAGAATTGGAAATTTAAAAAATCGAGGTTGAAGGTCCCTTGTTCCCTTAATTGAAAAATACACAATAAACAAGACCTTTGAGGCAGATTTTCTCCATATAGTATGTGCCCGAGGCTAAGGAGAGTGTAAGATCTTCCTGGCGCATCCTTGAACGGTCTGGGATATTGCTTGTCATGCGGCACTCGGTTTCATTGCGATTTCGCAGAAAAGTGAACGACTGGCAAGAGGCGTCGTTTAGGCAAGCGCGTGTACATTCAACGAGAGATGTCCCCAGTACCCTCTTGTAAACGTTCGATGTGGGTAGGGCATTTGTGGAGAGGATGAACGACTCCATGGCACCTGGATGCGAGCATTTGGCTGAAAGACAATAAAATGGCTATTTTATGAAAGAAGTACATTACGGAAGTTATATATTTAAATATTTAGTTTGAAAAAAAAAAACATTATATTGTGTATGAAATATATAATTAAATTTCCTATTTAAATATAATCCACTTTTATTTGGAAAGTATTTAAACTTTAATGTAGAATAAAGAATGATCACGAGCACATTTACATGACAGTTAATCAGAACTTGCATCTCCTATATATGTTCCCGTCTGAACATAATAGAGGATAAAGAATTCACAAGCAGGACTTTTATGTATTTTTTGGGGCATGATATTTCCACCATCCTTTTACAACATGACAATGAAATGAATTAATGTTTTGGAATTTAGTTATACCTGTCTCAATCAGTGAAATGTAACTGTCTAGAAATTAAATAGAAATCATCGATCAAAGAGAAAAAAAATGCTGGGAAGTATTTAAAATGAATTGAAAATTTGCTTTTTTGTCATAACCTGCCATACAAAATAATGGATATGTGAATAAAACAGTAAGATCATTATAAGGCATTATATGAATAAAAAGTAAGTACATTTGAAAAAACTCAGTTTCCCAAAATGGCTTCAACCTCTGTTGCTTTTTTAATAACAGATTATACTAAAAAATGAGTCAACAGCATCAGCATATATAAATGACAAAAAATGATTGATCGGGGAATTAAAATGTGGAAAACGGAAATTCCTATTTAATCTCATACTGGTATGATTGCTGATTACTTGTATATAAGCTATTATTAATTTATATCATTGACCTCTGTGCTTCAGAAAATAGGAATCTCCTGTTCTTATTCTTTAAAGAGAAAATCAATAAACAAAGGGAATCCGGCTAAAGACCAGGATAGGGATATGGCTAAAATGGCTCATCATAAAAAAGTCACTAATTTTTTTTATTCATTCAGAATTATCAAACTGACAATGGTCAGATCTCAATCTTGTAGCCCGACTACAAACTGTTTCCTTTCGAAGCGCAATTTTGTTTAACTTTCTAATAAAATGTTTCGTTAAAAGTATATTTTGATAGTAATGCATACATAGTTTCTATATAAAGTAATTTTAAAAAGAAAGCGTATAATAAAATATAAGTAACATTCAAATATGCTGATTAAAAATGTTTTTTTACTTGAATAAAAATTTTACTTACAGTGAGCTGAATAAATAACTGAAAACCACCATAATGCAAGCACCAGTCTCTTCATCTTTTAAGACAGATCCTGAAATAGACGGAGTAAAATCTGAAGAATATTTGTACAAGTTAATAAACTATATGAAGTATATATGTCATTTCTACGCATATTTTAGAATAAGAAAAAATAGTGTTACAGGCTTTAAAATTTTTAAATATGTGAAAGGTTACATAACAGACTAATTTTTTTTTAAATTATATATATTTTTTAATTCCTTGAAATTTATAAAATAAAGTGATTCACTTAGCATTAAATATTTGAGACAGTATTACTAAAATTGTACATACCACTAGAGTTGGACACTGATACAAATTAAACAAATAAAAAAGTTGAAATCTCTTAATTATTTTACAATGCAACTTTTATCTTAATTGGTTTTATTTGAATTACTTTATAACAATATTAACTATACTGAAAACGGAAATTCTGATAATACTTTTAACGGAAATTTCGACATCAATGACCAATTTTCTCCTAAGGTTTATGAATTTTACGCCGTAATATCTTAGATTTTAGCCTTTTGAAGAATATAGATTGAAATCACAGAAACAACCGAAAATTTTTCCCATAGTATATAATTATTTTTCGGGAAGAGATGTTTTTAACTGTTTATTATGACATTATTTGTATTATAATGATTATTTATATTATTACATTTATATATAGATAATATGTTAAAAAATAGTTACTTTCCGATGATTGTTAAATTTTTCCTTATTAAAAATTTTAATCTATGTTTTATTAAAATATCTACTTACATTATGCAAATGTGTTTAAATTTATTAGTAACATATATTTTAGCTGTATGAAAAGAAAAATAAAAGACTTAATTTAAAATTGCGAATTTGATTTATTTCATTTTTTAAGAAGTATCTTATATTCTACATTAAAACGAAGCAAACATAATATGGCTGCTCTTGATATACAAAGTATGTAATATTAAAATGGAAATAGCGATGTCTTAGCATTTAAAAGTGTAATCAAACATACTACTCACTTAGAACAATTATTCAATTCAATTTTTAAAGTGATATATTTCTTTGTTTTATTGTACAAAATATTAAGGGAAATTCATCAGGAATATGGGTTTGTCTTTTTTTATTTTAGATTTGCTGAAAATGATGGAAAAAATTGTTCTTTCTACAATGCTATAAAATTTCTCAGTAGCCCAACATTGTTTATCCATGAATGTCATCTTAGATAAATTACATGTAGGAATCACTATTGAAATATAACAACTAAAAACAAAATAAATTAGAGTACAGATATTATAGAAAAATTTTCAAAGAAAAATTTCCTTACTGAAATTAATAGCTCAAAATAAATAAATTTGTACAATTTATTAATTTTTTGCTGAAAATGTTTGTAAAAATTCCAATTAAAGTTTTACACTACTGTATAAGCAGGATCAGGGGTTTGAGGTAAAACTATTCGCATTTTACAAGGTGATTCGTTTGTGACATTCCCCCCCCCCCCAAAAAAAAAAAAAAAAAAAAAAAAAGAAAGAAAGTTATATTGTGGCCGAAGAAATCTCCATATTTGACTTCGCCACATAAATTCTTATGGGATCATCTGAAAGGTACTATAAGCAGCAATAAACTGAGAGCTGTTCGGCAGATGAAAAACAGCATTATGCTTGAAATTGAAGCAATGTGCAGTATGCTGAAGCATAATTTTGACCACATGCAAGGGCGAGTTGATCTCTGTTCGAATGTCAACGGTGGACATTTTCAGCATCTTTTGCCATATCGATGTGATTGTGAATAAGTAATGTTATTTGTAATCAAATATACGCTTGAAATGTTTTCTTTTTCAAAATTATATATATATATATATATATATATATATATATATTCATATAATATATTTATATATTATTTTTGATATAATATTATATACTATATATATTATATATATATGGTGCGTGCAGTATATAATTATTTATTTTTTTTTTTGGGGGGGGGGGGGGGTTAAAGTCCTGATGGAATCACCCTGTAGGAAGGAAACTTAAGAAAAATGCACACATAGAAAAAGTTTTGCCCGTTTTTGTTTCATGTGTTTAAAAGAAAAAAAAGATGTTCACCCTCTGGTAAAATAAATATTTTAAATTTTAGTAGTTGTCGACAGTGAAAATTTTACATGATTTAAAACTGGAAAAAAGTGCATTTTAAACCGGAAAATGCCAAAAGGAATGTTGCAGATTCACGCTCTCACGCTTCCTCAAAAGAGATTGTTCAGATTATGACAGACAGTCGGTCATCTTTCCCTAAGTTAATCGAGCCCCTTGCTGCGTGATCAAAATAAACATCTCCTTGTCAATCCTAAGACGAGATAAACACGGTATTTAGTTCAGCCAGAAGAGGATCAAAGCGAAAAAAGTAGTTTAGGACAAGGTTTTGATATTTTTAAACTTTCGAAGTAGATACTATTGATCAAATATTACACCGCGGAGAGATGTAAGAAGAAAGAAAATATTTTCTCGGTAGATGAAATATGAAATTTATTTGAAATACAGCTAGTTTTTTTTTCCTTATTAGGTGTGCTGTTTGTTACGCAACATTTTCACAACTTTATGTACTTAAACGACTCTAAATAGTATATTCCCGTAAATTTCTTTTTTTCTTCGGCTTCATTTTAAGCTATTATAATTTACATTTTGACCATGTTTTTATTAACTCGCTCTCTTGTTTGTTTGTTTGTGTGTTTGTCCAGTACAAATCTTGCAATAGATTTTTACCTAACTTCCCGACTATCTAGACATTTGAAACCTTTATAATAGCTCAGAACACGATAACAATGTATTCTTTTAATACTTTAACCATCTTTAAGCAGCATTGAATTTATTTTCAGTTAATTTTGTTTTGTAGAATGGTGCAGCCACCTATCGACAGGGATGGAAACGAAAAGTTAAACGCAAGTTAACTTCCAGTTCCCGAGCTAAATGATTGATTACGCATATGATACCTCTTTATTACGCATTTGATCATTTTCTTTGAAGTTGATGGGATAATTCATCAAAAACATTTTTAAAAAGTATTTATTAATAAATAGAATTGTCAAGTTTATATGATTCAACAGAAAATTTAAAAACATGGTATATAAAAAGTTTTTTTATCCCTTAATTATTATTAAAATTTAATTTTTAGAAAAATTTGTTTTGAATTTATTTGTTCTGTTATTGAATTTATTTGTTCTGTATGAATTATTCATTCATACCGGTGTTTCCATACCATCCAAAATATATATTCTTAAAACTTTGAAATACATATTGGTTGTTAAATAAATTTGTCTTGTCAAAATGTTTACTTATCTTTGTACCCAAAAGGCTATAAAAAATAGTAAATTTTCATTTTCTGTTTTTTTTTAACTACACTGCCCTCCTTAAATTTAATAATAATAATTTGTCCTAATATTTTTAACTTTTTGAGAAAAATGAAAAAAGTAGTTTGGTCTGGAACGTTGTTATTTTTCTTCACTAAAATTCCCAAAATTGTGGATTATCTTATTTCAGGTTACTTATTGAGATTAGATAAAAAGCTGCAAAGACATAATGAACACAGACATTTCAATTAGTTTCTCGGTTCATTTAACGTCAGAAAGGGCATATAAACTAAGGAGGGCAGTAAGAGCGTCCAATGAAGTTTAAACAAGAAAAGAATCCAAAATAAGAAATGCGTACCAGACAGTTTACACCAATTTTGTGAAATTGCAAATGTGATCATTAGCAGAGAATGGAATATCCTACTAGAAAGAAAGGAATCACTTAAAGACTCTCCTGTTTTTTGTGCTACTTATTGACATAGTAGAAAAAAGTGTTATCAATTACTCTTTAAGAATTTATAATAATTTATTTTTCCTACCTTTATTCTGACAAAGGAATTCGGCATATTTTATTTATCTTAATTTTAATCAAGAAACATGTATCCGCAAAATATTATCGCATTAAATATTATTGATGGTCAAAAGGTGATGAGGAAGGAAGCCATTAGAACATCTTCAGAGATTTAATACCCAAACCTTGAACTATCGGCCATGACTGTTAAGATAGAGTCATATAAAATATGATTTTATCGCAGCTACTCGACGTTTTGTATAAGTTAGTGATGATTTTGAGTGAAAAACGATGGTGTTTCCAATCGGCTTCTGTTTGCCTTGAACTCTTTGGAGACTTTTTAATTCAGGTACGTAGTTTGAAATAACAAAGAAATTGTTTCCTTTTTAATTTTGGCATGTTAACTTTTATAATTGTACTCATATTCGATAACACAAGAGGAGGTTGATTTCCTGAAAGGAGGAGTTTATAGGAAATATGTTGTTGCTGTTTCCGATCCCCTTGGTGTAGGAAAGTCTACACCAAGTCCAAAGGACCTAGGTCCTTTGGAGGTCAAATCCTAGGGAATCCTAGATCCTTAGGTCAAATCCTAGATCCTTGGCGAAGGAAAGGATAGTAAGCAGCTTCACTTTAAGTGTGAGTTACCACTAGGGCTGAAATCTGACTTGACCTCGAAGAACGTTGGTCCCGTAATTTTGAACCGAGTCAAATGACGAGACCAGAACTTTTGACCCCGCACCTCCAGAGGTAAATTTGAGAACTTGGAGGACATTGTAGCCACGACCTATTTTACGTGGCCCGGCCACCATTAATGAACACGGCAGTGGATTTGCAGCGACGAGCATCGAACCAGTGACATTCAGTTCACTGGCCCGCTGCTCTTACTAACTGGGCCACCACGCCCTGATATATTCATGATGCAAGTTTATAGTAGTTACTATAAACTTGCATCATGAATATATCCCTGAATATATCCATGAATATATCTCCCTTACAAGTTTATAGTTAACGGAGAACAATTGCTTAGCAGAGAAAATATCCAAACATCCCTTATAAAGATAAGTAAAATCTAGTGTCTTCTGAGATGATAATAACTGTCACTTTTAATTTGGTATCATTTCCCTCTGGAGATGAAATTTGTATTTTTCATATTTAATGAAATTGAAATGAGAGGTCTATGATTGCTGAATTAGAATTACAATAAACGCATATCCATTTTGTTTAATAAAGTTTTGAAAAAGTAAGGGTTTTAATGACATGGATTCACGGTCTCATTTTTGCATGACGATAGAAATAATTTATGATACAAAAAGTGACTACAAGTAATGACTCGCATATATGATGTCAATATATCTGCACTGTGTAAAGAAAAAAAATCACAAAATTTTTCTGTTTACTTTGATTACACATCAATGTCTGAAAAGAGCATTATAAAAATTTGGTAGGTAGAAATTGGGAGTGCAGATTTAAAATTCAATTTGCAATTTAAAAACACAAGTACCAAGGCGTGAGTCAACACAAACGCCATTTTTAATTTTATATCTTAATTAATGGACTTCAGATAAACTTTGCATTTAACTAAGGTGCCTGCGAAACATGTAAAGTTTTTATTATTAATACGTTTTTAATTTTCTGTTAAAGACTTTTCTTGATACTCACAACGTACTTGAGAAGAATGAACAGTTTGAATATTAATGTTTATTATATCCACCAATACCATCAAGGTGGGGAATAATTTCGGGAAAATAGATACAGCAAACGCTTCATCAGGCATTTAGAGCATTAAATGAGTCTCACAGAACATCGCATTAGGATATGTACGATGAGTCAATCTCATGTAAATCTCTGAATACCTGATAAAATGTGTTGTGTTTTATGCCACTGATTGGAACACACTTCGGTGCAGGTCTATAATGGGCTGCTAGGTGAAGATATGCGGAGCCAGTTTTTTGACACTCGGACTTCTTGGACAACAAGAGTCCGATTTATGCGAAAGACCACCAGACGGAGTACCTCAGGTTTGGCACCTGGTTGTCTTGTACCCTCCTGCAACCCTTACCACCACACGGAAGAACTTTCCAGCCTTAACGTATCCATACCCGACGTAGACATGAATGCATTCAGAAGATCTTGTCAGGATTCGATTAATACACTTTTGGCACCGAATTCCGTCACCCTGCTGCCTCGGGCGATGATAAAAGGTTTCCTCTATTTCAATACTTTCAACCTTAATAATTACTGTAGATGAAGTGAGCTTTTGTATGCAAACTGAAGCTTTTCGAATAAAAGTAAATATCCGTTCTCTAAGAATATATTTTAAAAATTAAATACTTTTCGTTTTGACATATTTTTCGTTTGAACAGAATGAATTTTTTGTTACAACACATTTTTCTAAGAGAAGATAATACAAAGATTTAGGATAAAGCATCATAAAACTTATGTTTTATTTTTCCTTAACATGCAATTTAAATTTTTAGCATGAATCGATATTAGTGATTATCCTGATAAAATCAGACCTTCGCATAATCCTATATATTAAGGCGTTAGTTGCACCCCTAAATGCACCCTACCCAATTGTATTCTTTTAAGCTTATGAGAAAAAAAATGTAAGATACTATCTTACGAGCCGGATGTATTATAATTTGGAGGGTCAACGAATATGGAAATGATGATTACCCCTACTCATGTTTCACTTGCCGTTTAGCATCGCGTGCGTCCACAAAAGATAGCCGTTATTCGATATTCATGTGTGTCTTGAATATAAATATTCGTTTTTGTTTCTATACCGACTGCACGCATGTATCCAAGCTGTCGATCTAGGGGGAAAGTAACTCAAGTCAAATTACGGCAAATTTACTTTTCCCGTTCGTAATTGAATAGAACTCGGAAAAAGAGTATTCTTTATCGTGGGTATTGAAAAAAGGCATGCGTGGAATTTCATGATAAAAACAAATGCTCCTTATATGCAAATAGACATCCGTTTTTACTAGTCTGTCAAAGTTGTCTTTTTGTGAAATCTTGTGAGTTTGTAAAAAAAAGAAAATTAGAGTATTAAGCAGAGATTAAAAAAAACAAAACAATGATATGTATTTAAAATGTACATCATTAAATTAATAGCATTTGTGGGCATTAAATTTTATTATGGAAAAAGCAACATAATAATTATTTTTGAGATACAAATTAATAAAACTAACCGTCAAACACCAAATTCAAAATTTTGGAAATTTCTTAGCAGGTTCACCTTAATTTTACCAGATATCGAACACGAATCAGTACATTTACACTTATAACTTTAAATACATTTCATTTAATAGAAATCTGAAGCAAATTATTTTTTCGATATACCATGCCTCTGTTATAATACATATCAGATAGTATATATCTTCTCAAACATAATATGGGATAAATATGTTGTGTAAAATATACTTTATTCAAACGGTCACAATATATTTTCATTCATTTGGAAAATTTTGTATCAGCTATTTTCAATTTCCAATTGAAGATTAATTTGGGTTAAACAAGTTTAAAAAATGTAATAAATTTCAATCGTTAATATTTTAAGATCAATAATAAATTTTATTTACGTAACTAAGCTAGTGCAATTACCCAATATTTGTATCTCTAAATTTCAGAGCTTAGGTTTAAATTCACCATTCACGTTCACTTACTTAGGATGCTTATCATGTATGTGAGATTTAAAAATTATCTTATCAGACAATACGTCGCTGAACTGAATCGCTGAGAAGTCTTTACGCATTGCAGGCCATATGATGCTCATTTTTATAGTTTTATCTAAGACTCCAGATTTAATACTCTCCCAGGAAGTCAGTTAAAGTTTCACTAATAATACCTCCATGGTGATTATCATGTTGATATTGATAAATCATGATAGTATAATTATTATTTTCTTGATAATTATCATGCGAAAAATTTGCAAAATGGAGAAGCATAGATGAAAACCTTTTACAAACTGTGTGTGTATTCCATTCTAGAAAACATTTTGGTAAGTATTGATCAAGATACATAAAATATGTAATATTCAAATCCCCTTTATCTCTCAGCGGTGGAATTTTATTGCTATAAAAAATTGTCTTAGAGAAAAATACAGTTCTTTTTTACTTCAATCAGAATACTAAATATCACAACTTTGATTTGCTTCTCTGATTCGCCTCATAACATGCTTACGTCATATCCTAACTTCTAAGACTGTTACAAGTTTGGTGTATTTTGTTTGTAGCCTGATAAGCATTAATGATTAGGGTTACGGTAGGTACTCATTTTGAAAGAAGATTAATGATTCCTCTTATAATTTACTACTCTTAAACAGTTTTTCTCGGTAACTATACTATAATTTATGCTTCATTTTGAAATGTTATTGTAATGCTTATGATTTTTAGTGTTTAGAGAACACTCAATATTCAACTCGGGTAGATCGTTTAATCAGTGTCATAGATCAGTCGATCTTTTTGCATTTCACATGCTTTATAGTATAACATTTTTAATATTTTATGCTCTAAATGAACTCCCTTTAACGATTGGCATGTTATGTATTTTCATATATCTTTCAATCAAGTTCATAATCCAAAATTAATCACACATCATTTAATGTAATCGGTAAAAAAATGCTAGCGATGTCATTTCATTACTTTTTAATATGATTAATTAAAACTGTTGTTTGATGATAAGCGAAAACACCTTAATTAGCATACATTTAAAGCTTACATTTTTGTCAGAAAATAAACTAGAATAAATGGTGGTAATCTCATTCTATAAAATATTTTAAATGAAACTGTTTCAATGAATTCCACAGAAATTATACTGAAATGTTGACACATGTTGCTTCCTTCGTAGCATTAAAGATAAATACAAATTTTAAATATTTACTTACAGCAAATTTTGAATATTTTTAACAGTAGGTTGAAGCATTTACAGATAACGACATTAATCTTGGGATCAAAACTGCATTTTTATGTTGCTGCCTTTTTAAAACCAATCCAGTTGAAAGTAAAAGGTTGTAAAGAATGTCGAGTTTATGTTTGATTTACTTTTAACAACTTGACTGCATCGTTTCAAACACCCATACAAACAATTATCATATTAATCTGATCATTAATATCAGTATATAAGTATTAGTATAATTACATAAATGAATTAAAAATACTGACATTTTTATGTGCAGTACTTTACAGAAAATGTTCGTTTTATCTTCATCAGAAATACATCGGAAAAAGTTTCTTTTCCTTACTTTTCTTTGGACACATCCAAAAGGATGTATAGAACTGAGAGGTCGAGGAACAAGACCAATGAAGTACGATGCTGAAAGCATAAACAAAAAATGTTTTACTCAAATTCAATTCTGTACTTGATTAATAAATCAACCGGCCTTTTCTCTACTTCTGTATCTGCACTTCATCTCCTTCTAAAAAACTACGGATTTCACATGGATTTTTGAATTAAAACCGTATTGAAATCGTTAACTAGCTTCGTTGGATATTTGTTCCACATAGGATCCCAAACTTCTGAGTTTGGTTTCCAGATTTGAGGCCAGATTGTCATTTTGTCCAGTTTTTATCATTCTTTCTGTTAAAAATACTATATGTTAAACATAAAATAAGCATATGAAAAGGTTGTTTCAAATATACAAGATCTTTAAATGAAACAATGATTAGAAGCGAGTTTTTGAAATGTGAAAAATAGTAAATTCAGAACAAAAGAAAAAGTAGCAAAACTTGATTGAATTCATAGAGCATTTTGAGCATAAATGTATGTTAACACTGAATCTATGCCGATTTAGGGAATATATTTTTGTTGAATCATGATGCATCCAATTCGGCTGAAAAAAGCTTTTCTTATTGACAGTGTTTTGTGTAAATAAATCTTTAGAATGGCTTGATTAAGAACTAAATGTCCTTAAGTCCGTGTATTAAATGTAGATATTTGATTGGATTTCTTTGAAACGAAAGCGGCACGTTTTTCCGTAAAACAATTACGATAAGGACAAGAAGGAATAGCTAAAATGATATGATTAATTCTTTAAATTAAAACATTTTTTTCTCTTTGTTGTCGTTGCTCATATGTAGGAACCCATCCGGAGACATTCGCTCTAATGTTCGATAAGTATTATAGGGCATTTAATTATTTTGTTGTGATTAAAAAAAATTGACGGATAAAAAAATGTGTTGTAGTTGTGATTAAATTCGCGCGAATTTTCTCTCTTAAATGTATGTTCAGATTAAAATAAAAATTTGATGCATTTATTTTCTCTGAAAGGTCTTTTTCTATATAATTACAAACCTAAATTATAGATTGAATTTTCATTTTTACTGATATTGAGATCTACAATTGCCAGGTATTTATTTCTATTAGAATTTTTTGCATTTCTTCAATTTAGTTTTAGAGAATTACAAAAATCAAAAACCAGTGATGAAAAAATTTCTAATGATTAAGTTTCAGCAGTGTTTTTTTAAATATTATAATGAACGTATTTCAGAATGTTTACCTGGAATCACTACCTGGAAAGAATTGAGTTCTGAAAAACCAGCTCTACCATGACTTATACCGTTTATTACACTATTTCCTATTAGGGATTGGCCACATTGCGTGACCACTCCTTACCCCTAAATCATCAGCTTAATACCAATTAGTTCAAAGAAGTAGTTATCGTCTTTCTCTCGTCAGCGATCAGATTAAGCGAATGTTATGATAGCGTATTGGCTGAGCTTTCAATGTCTAATGGTTTTCTTGTTCTGAAAACACTGCCGGAGGTCTTACAAATGACTGATTTATGTTCAAAAGCCTTCATCACGTAATTTAAAATAAAGATGAAATTTTCAAAAATAATAGCATTTGAAAGCGGGTTTCTCTGCAGTATAAAGAAAACTTATATAAATAAATCTGCACACGAGCAGCTTTTAAATTAACATAGTAGATAATCAAGAATAGATTAAAATTTAGCATTTCAAAATAAAAGCTTTATATACATTTACGCACTATAAAAAGTTTTCTTATAAATTCATGATATTAAGCGATTATTAACGCTATACTGTGAAATGTATGAAGATTTAGTTCCCATGTACTGAGGGAATCTGTTACTCGAAATGTGCTACATTTAAGTGGCAAAAACTTGAGATGACGTAAATCGTTGCCTTCCGTCACAAACAAAATACTCCAATTCAGGTTTCCCGCGAACGAGTTGTTAATGTACCGCGATTTAGAAAAACTTCATTATTTCAAAAATTAATATAAGTATTTATTGTTTAGATGAATAAAAAATGTTTTCTTGGAAGTTCCTTTCAAAATGGAAAAGTATTTACATTGAGAAAACAAACAGTAACATTTTTATTAAATCATTGAAACAGTTTCGAAAAAAAAATAAATATCGGTAAGACATTTTGTTCAATATCATTAGATATAAACTGAATGTTTTGGTCACAAAGTGCTCAGTGATATAACAAAAAGAAATGTAGATCCCTGGCTAATAGCCTATAATAAAACTGCGATAATGCAATGACTGTCAGATAAAAGAATGAATTTTATACGATACAATACTCGTACAGCTGCAAAAAAAAATTCTAAATCAGAATTTTTGCATTAGAAAAGACGCTACGTCTATATATATTTCAAGTAAGAAAAAATGCATTTAGTGTCATTATGAATCACTTGTATTTGAAACACTTGCAGACAAAAGCATTGGAAATTTCTCAGAAACTATTAAGAAGAATATCTAAGGGCAAATAAATATTAAATTGCAATAATATCAATATATTCTGGTCTTTCAATAAATAACTATTCTACAATACATCATAATGAATATTTTCCCCCAGTACAATTTTTTCATAATAAGCTTGACTCTGCAATTTATAGCATGGTAAATATTCTTTGCGCATTCGCATGTTAAATTATAAATATAACTACTTAAAGCCTGTTGTAAACAAATTAATACATATTTTATATTTCATTGGCAGCACAGATTATTGTTGACATTTTATGAATAAAATATGAAGAGTAAAATTAAATAAACCTGAAATTAAATATATGCAGTACTCGATGTTGTATGGTAAATCAAAAGCGTTTCTTAAAACACACTGAAGAGCATTTTAGCGAATTAAAGAATGGATCAAGAAATAATTTTAACGAAATTTTCAATATAATAACCCTTATGATGACTATGAGGCAAATAATAAAAGGCAATTCTAGTTTTATAAAGAATAATACTTCAATGAAATATTGATTCATAATGATTGTAATTATCACACATACGTCGTTTCTCAAAGCCGAAATCTGATATAAAGTTTCATATTAAATTATATATATATATATATATATATATATATATATATATATATATATATATATATATATAATATAATTATACTCTTACAATCCTGTAAATATTATAGAGAAATAATTTTAAACTCTAAAATTTTATTTATCGTTGAAAGTACATTTGATACTATATGTGTCCATTATACGATATAGTACACATGGATTTAACTTCACTGAGAAAATGTTTACTCAGTCAGTGTCTTTGACACGTTGTTTTAAATCTTTCGCGCTAAAGAAGACAGCTGTTTGCTTAACCGATTTGATGATCATGGTAGGTGGCATAGCACTGAAAGCAACGTCTGAAACGAAAGCTTAAGGGTACATTTAAATTCCTGACCGCCTGGTGTTGGAATTACAAATTTGGTTTTCAAAAGGTGCTAAGCAAATAAATCTCATGCTGCTACGTTAGAGGTTACGAAGTTCGAACTTTCTTTTCCATAAATATTTTAAAATCGGTTTACGAGAAAATTAAGATTGATTAATGTCTTTTTTTTTGTTTATTCTTTCAAAGTTGAATAATTTTATTGCTGCTAATGTTTAAGCACAAATATACAGAACAATTACATTCAGACGATATGGAAGGACATATTCCGAACAGTAAAGTTAAGGTTAAGATTTCATTTGATAAAAACAGTTTAACAATAACTGAAATTTCTGAATAGAGTTTTTAATTAAATGCGTTTTCTTAAATTATTGTGTCAGAATTGAAAAATAAATACTTGGTCTTCGGGAAATGAAAATTACTGCATTCATGAGTCGTGAAAAAATTACGGTAATATTGTGAAGATTGTGCTGAAAAATCAAGGTTCACATAAACATACAGCAAAACGTATACCTTTAAGATTAATTTTATACGTCCAGATGTATCTTTAAAAAAATGGCATACTTAAAATAATATCTATAATTTTATTTTCCCGAGTTAATTTTTTCAAACGTAACTTGCAACAGTTATTTTTTATTTATTTATTATATTTTTAGTGAAAAACACCCAACCCTCTATTTTCACGTCAAATCGCAGGCACACACAAAGAATAAATTCAAAATGATGAGGCACTAGAACAGGTGGTCACTATCATTTCCAAGAAGAAATTTCCAAAATCTGAGGAAGATTGGCTTTATTACCAGCGCTCACTATACAGAAAAGGGGCCGGATTGATAACTTTGGCTGATAACTTCAATGGCCTCTATAACAAGCTATGAAAGTTGATAAATGTCTTACCAATAAGATATTTTGTATTATTTTTTAAGTATTGGGGTTAATTAGAATTTCCATTCAGTTAAAATAAAACTGAGCCTACATAGACAAAGTAACGGTATATGAATACGACGACGATATATGACAAGAAATCTA
Source organism: Dolomedes plantarius (assembly GCA_907164885.2). Classification (NCBI taxonomy): domain Eukaryota; kingdom Metazoa; phylum Arthropoda; class Arachnida; order Araneae; family Dolomedidae; genus Dolomedes; species Dolomedes plantarius. Next base: position 58,491,522 of record OU015492.1, read on the forward strand.
TCTCGTTAAGTTTTTCATTAAAAAAAATAAACTTACTGCCGCAGGTTACGTTTGGAAACATAAACTTTGGAAAATAAAATTAAAGATATAAAACAGCATACATGAAGTATGCTTTTTTTATACATACATGATTACGTATAAAATTAATCTTAAAGATATATGCTTTGCTGTATGTTTATGTGAACCCTGATTTTTCAGCACAATATATAAATATATGAAAAACGACATATGATATTGCAGAATTAATAAAGTATATACATCATTAATTTTAAATGCTGTAAACTAGACATGGCTGTTCTAGTGATTTTCTCTTTGCAGGTTGTTTTTTGTTTGTAAAATATAAACTGTACAGGCTCTAACCTGGAAGCCTTATAAGTGATTGCACTCTAACCCAATCTGGTTTTCCTTTACGTCACTGTCTTAAAATTGAAATTAATTTTATCGCGTGATTAAATATTTAAATATCTCTAAGTAACCAAAATATCTCTTAACTAATGCATTACAATCATCTAAACTTTAACTTACTCTAAGCAGTATCAAGAGATTTAGAATTCAGGAGGTGAAATTTTATGGGAAGAAGATTTGCTAGAGATGGTTTAAGTAGGAATGTGATCGAATTTTTTTTTAATTAACTCGTCGCAAATTTTCAGGAAAATTTATAATTAAATCTCTTAGTAATTTTCCTACGCATGAGCAAATGTTACGCGTAAAATATTTTAAGATCCTAATACGCGTGCAAAATCTCCTGGTATAGATGGAGAAAGAGCCTATATTAAAGTACTGCGTTTGATGACGTATAAATATTTCAGTTGAAACACTTTTAAGTAGATTGGTTTAATACTACTAATCATTCCGAGTTGTTCAAGCATAAATCAAAATTTCTGAGAAATCTTGTTTGAGGTTTTTCACTAGCGACCCCAACAGTCTACCTTTATTTAGAGCAAAGGGATGTGTGAATTATGGATATTCTGTTTAGCATTGCTCACACTTGCGGTTTAATCATGACTAGATTTCTCTTTATCTTTTTTCCTTATTTAAAAAAACCGTGAATTCATAGTTTTCTCGGTCAAGGCCAAATGATCATTTTTAATCCTGCTTCGGTGGAGCTACGGTATACTTCTATATTATCAGACAATATATCGCAATATTTTTTTTTTTAATTTTTCAATGGAAAGAGAATATGACAAACTTCTAACAAACATCTACAGCAAAGAACACGACGAACAGTAAAAGGAAAAAATCTATATCTCATCAGCAGAGCTCTACCACTCCAATATCTTTTCGATTCGGAGTCTGCCGCAGAGCTGAGCAGCCTTGGATATGGTACCTGTCCATAACCTCGCCCTTTCCACAGAGCGGCCAATTTGGGCTGTCGCAAATGCCAATGCGGTCTAAATGACTCTCTAGACAGTCATGGCCCACTGAAAACGTAAATTTCGTGAGAGCTCTTTCCCGAGGTTTAACCATAAATATATATCGCAATATAAATTTTACTTATAAATAGATATTGTGAGCCATACTTGCTTCACATTCTGATAAACTCGCGTGCTACATAAAGATGACCATAGACCCCAAAATATGAACCAATCATCCAAGTTACTTCGATGACTATTTGAAATAAACTGTGTTATGAGATAAAAGTTTTAAGTCATATAATCATCAGAGAGCTACATTTTCCCACGCTTAACTTTGGTCACAAGAACTTAGCATTTTATTTTTAAAGTGGTTTTTTATTTGTTCTATTACAGGTATTTACTAACTTAAGTCAATTTATTTGTTATTTATCCTCCTGCGAAACTAACAAAATCAGTACAACGTATTCTAATGATGTTTATTTCACTGATGATTTTATACATGCATTTTATCTTTTAAAGTTTGCCTTAATATTTGTTGATGTACTGTGTGTTTTTATCATAACAGTATGTTAATAATTATTATAACAGTAGGATAATAGTCCCAACTTTTTAAGCTTCACCTAGATCTGCGTTTTTCTAATATAGTACTTCCACTTAATTTTACGTACGTATTTCACTATTTTACGTACATATTTTACGTACGTATATTACATATTTTACGTACGTACGTATTTTACTTCCACGTAAATTTTAAAATGTGTTTGAAACAATTAAGGTAATTAAACCGCTATTTTATATTATATTATTCAGACTTCGAGAATATCGTAACCTTTCGTTAAAACAGAGGTACTTGACGATGATTCACGTTATTTGTTAACCTTGAGGATACCAGAATGCCTCCACAAAATTAGATTACGATAAAAATTAATAACAAATTAGGTTCTTATATTAATGCTATATGGATAATTTCACTCTGGCTATCTCATGACCAACAGGGGGAATTAGATACGGGATGTGATTCAAGAGTGGCAATAAGGCGGAGTGTTTAGCATTGCTCGTGTATTGGAAAACATAACACTACCCATGACCACCCAGAAACTAAGACAAATTAGCTTCAGAAATGGAGGATGAACTTATTCTAAGAACTCTTCGTCTGATATATAACAGTCGTGGTGTTGCCTCTTTGGAGGAGGGAATCGATTATAACAGGTCATTAATTTCCCCTTTTGTGGTTGCTTCAGGGTAGTAAATCTGTAGTGTTCTTTGATACATTATTTGCCACGTTTTATGCTGTTTTATGGATATACTTCTCATAGCTATAAATTATAAGCTTGCTTACTATATCATTAAAGTTTAGGTAGACTGTAAGACTTATAGTCTAAAGATGAATCGAGAATTTAAAATGAGTAGGTCTATCCATAATTTGAGGGCCCCTATGTGTACCGCTGCATTTTTTGTAGGTTAAAAAATAAACCAATACTAATAACACACTTGAGGAAGTGTTCCGTTTTTTTTTTGGCTACAAATCACTCGCTTTTTTATTTTTCAAGTCACAATTTTTGAGAATATTTTTGCAATTACCTGGTAGAGCTTTAACCATGGAGTGTGGTTACCATGGGGTGCATAGAGTAAAAAAATTACTTTTAAATTAAGTTAGATTATCGGTATCGATAGACAGGCGGTTGCAGATAGAGAGGCGCATTTGATTTCGAAGAAAGTTAAGTACGGCTGGTGGTTTGGACGTTTATACTCCAGTAAAAATAATGAAAAAATTGCCAAACCAAAGACAGGTGATATAACTGCCTCATTGAGAGGCTGAGTAATGTATAATTTTATGTTGTTCCCCTTAATAAATAACTCTCTATTATTTGACTTTACCACCAGTCCTCTTACCACATAAAATTAATACAGTTAAAGTGTACTTCCGGATAATGTTACCCGTCACACACAACGTTACTTTAAAATATCCAAGCTTTAAAATAACCAAGCCAATTGGATATTTTAAAGTTAAAGGATTTAGAAAATATCCTTTAACTTTAAAATATCCAATTTATGTGTAATTTCACAGCAGATATTCAAATTACACATAAATTCGTTTAATTTTCTGACTGACTTTATGTGTCAAGTATCTTTGTCAGATTTTTTGTCTTTTATTTTGCATATCTGTAGAATATTTGAAACTTTACTATTCGAAATAAAAATACTCTGAATCTTGCAAAAAATAGGGGAAATTTTCTGCGTTTTAGCGGAAAGAAAATTATTGTTAAAAAATAGTACAAGCTTACATTTATATATATATATATATATATATATATATATATATATATATATATATATATATATATATATATATATATATAACCCTTCGAATCAAGGATATCATTAGGTTAATTGCCTTTTAAACAGGTATTTCAGATAAAGAAATGCTATAATTGTCTATCCACTTAAGTTTTCTAGACCTACATAGTGATAAATCTTTAGTTTTCTTTAATGATACTTTAATGAGGGACAACTGTATACGTTATTACACTGTACAACTCAGATGTGATAACGTTATAAAAAATGCCTGCAATTTAGCACCTGTCGTTAAAAATGTCGACGGGTTCAAGGTCAACATGAAATGGTAACAACAAAACATTGTAGTACTTAAAAAACAAAAAAAGTATAATTGCCGACACGGAGCCTAAAACGAGTCATCGCAGTTTCCGACCGCAATTATTAAGTTGTCTGAAGCCTGAATATAGAGACATTTTAATTTCCTCTTTTGCAATCTTTTGTTGAATAGAAGAAAGATGCATATGACAGAAAAATATACATACATTGCTGTCAGGAATGATGTATATCTGCATGGTTTATAATATAAAATAGATTCGCATTAGTTGATAATATCGTAATGGTAAAACTGTCCTTACAACAGTTACAAGAGCTACTGAATTTTTGCAATAACAGCTTCAAGAACCGGCAATATGCTTTAAATTGATTTCTTTGTTTTTTTTATCTGTCTTACAGCCGTCACGATGCTATAGTCATATAGTTATTTTCATCCGTCGCTGCCCTGTGACATGCAGAAGTCAGTCATGCATACAAATGCGAAAACATCGTCATCGAAACAAGAAAAGTAGGAAAAAGATAATTAATTTAACAATTTCCCCTTCAACAACAAAAGAATAACGAAAAATGAAGCGACCTTGTATATTGCCATGACACTTGTGATAACTTGATCGAGAGAAGCAATAAATTTCTATTGAATAATAAAAGAAAAAACAATTAGGGTAGGGAGAGATTTTATAATTAAAAAAATACTGATTCATAATCTCATTTTAATCAAGCAATTATGACTTCAGTGTAGTCACAATTGAAAGTGTTATTTTCCATACGTGCAGGAAAAAATACAGAAAGTACAATTTTATTTGCCTCGAAGTGAAACTAATTATTTCATTGAGTGAAAGTTTCTTTTAACATTCAAGGTTAATGTAAGTTTTGAATCTATACCGATATACTGGGAAATAACAAACTCTCAAGTACTTTCTTCAAACTTGTAAGTTGAGTATGCTGACAGTCTCGTATTGTTGTATCAATATGTGTTTGAACAAGAAAATAAATTTGCTATCTAACTTAAAGCTGCTATGTACTAACCCCATTCGATACGCTCACCTCAATGTTAACCTATGGAGAAAATTTTCCACGGATTGCCGACTTGGATTCAAAGATTTTTTTTTAATTGTACTCCGTCATAAAGAAAGAAATTTTACATTTGTGTACATTTTTTGTTTTTTTTTTAAATGCGATTAATATTTTAAAATTTAAATTATTCGGGGGAAAATCTGGTATAGTGTGTTTTAAACGCTTGTAAATTCCTTCGGTGGACGAAATTTATAAAATGAATCCTGTAGCGCTTTGCAGAAAAGTTCAGGCTATCTGACAATACCAATTTTATTTGATTATCAGCATTTATGTACCTGTCAATAGTTGACAAAAATATATTTTAAATAAAAAAAATTTGGGGACAGCGCTTAACCCCCCTATAGAGAGAGAGCCATTACAATCCCTCAAAGTGTCAATCCTAAGGGGGGTGGAATTCTCGAACTGTCAACTGGACTCCTCCCACCACAAGAGTCTACTAAAAGAGGAAAAGGGAAATACAATTTTTTTTCTTTGTACATAGCAGCCTTAAGTGAATTCCTTTATAAGAGATTTTAGTTTGGCGAAGATTGAGAATTTCTATTTTTTCTGCCACTTAACAAGGTATTGATTTCTTTAGTTTTATTAGATTCAAACAAATTTTATTAAGTTTCAGTTTTTTACTGTTTATGGTTTCAAAATAATTCCCAGCCCCTTATTCAATACTTCGCTGACGTGTTAAGGAAGAAAACATAATCTATTGAAAAGATTTTTAATTAAAAATATTTAACTGTTGACAGAATATTTATATCAATTGTTCTCTTTATTCGAGAAAAATATATGTGTTTAAATGCCGGCAATTTGCAATTTTTGTCTTTTATGGGTAAATAAATGTAGGAAAAAAACAGTAAAATAAAAAAAAACTGGACTCCATTGTATGTTTATTTGTATTTAACGCTCGAAAGATACCGGGAATTTAAGTTAATCTTTTGAAAATTGCATGAAATACAATAGTCAGTATATAGTTTCTTTTAGATTCAATACATAGTTACATAAACACTTCATTATGTTTTGAAATTAAAAATAGCTTTTATAAAACATTCTTCAAATTTTTATACACAACAAATATTCGATGAAGTTGTTCAACCATTGACAGCATATTTACATCAACTATTCTCTTTATTTGAGCAAAATATATGTGTTTAAATGCCGACAATCTGAAATTTATGTCTTAAGTGTAAATAAGTGTAAGAAAAACAGTAAAATAAAAAAACTGGACTCCATTGTATGTGTATTTGTATTTAACTCTCGAAAGATACCAGGAATTTAAATTAAACTTTTGAAAATTGCATGAAATACTCTAATTAGTATATCGTTTCGTATAGATGCGATATTATGTTTCCTTCATTATGTTTTGAAACTTCATTTCAAAACATAATGAAGTTACATAAACACTTCATTATGTTTTGAAATTTAAAATAGATTTTATAAAACATTCTTAAAAATTTTATACACAACAAATATTCGCTGAAGAAAAAAAGGTCATAGGTCTTGTTTTGAGGCACATATAGTAGAAAATCAGTTCGATTTATGCAAAATACGATCTAAAATCTGCAAATGCTTTCAGCTTAACTCGGCATTTTATTTTTATCAAAGAATAAGCCTAGAATGCCCATTCGGGAACTTGGTGGTTTTAAATGGCAGAAAAAAACACGCCTTCTCAGAACGCCAAACATACTTTCTTCTGACGCCTGAATAAAAAAGGAATTTTCTTATGAATACATCTTTAAAAGTAGTATCACGTTTCTAGAGGTTAAATAACGACGTAAACTTTCCCTGGCAGACGCCATAACGTTGGATTAGTTTAACAACTAAAGACTTGTACTTTCTCCTATTATGCTATGCATATCTTCAATTTTTTTCGACCTGGCCTAGTACATGTCCATGAAGGTACGAATATCCAAATATTTTATACACTTCTGTAATACGTTTTTTCTGTAATACTATTTCAAGTTTTTTTTAAATAACATAAAGATGGTAATCTCAGGTGGCTGGTGGGAAATGAAGGTAACTCAGAAGACGAATGGTAGACATTTTTTGCCACTGATGTACGCACAGACAACTGAATTGTCCGTGAGACGTCAGATGACGTCAACCAACTTTATCGTCGAAATGATAAGTACAAAATATTACTATTTTCAAGTCCATTTGAAGATAAATTTGAAGTCATTTTATAAACTGGTTCGTTCTACAGTTAATAAAGAGCAAAATCTTTAGTTGATTGTATAATTAACTCAACAGAGTTGAAATTTTTGGAAAATTTTCACATAAATAAGTTATGAATGTTCCGCGCCATGATTTCGGCCTTACGGGGGGTAAGGACCTTCCGAAACCAAAAATCGGGCATTTTGACATGCTTCTTTCGATTCATCACAAACGGAAAACTTTTATGATCTGTGCAACACAATACGAGGTTTAAAAATTTAGACCTGTTTTCGCAATTAAATAAATATATATTTTTTTAAATAGCATAAATTATTCTTCGCCTTATCGGATAAATTATCGTTGATCAACTAGTAAGCTAAGTTGGGAAATACATTTGGGGACCAAGGTTGATATCAAAGTGTGTAATTATAAATATAGTTTTACAAATAAACGTACGTCAAGTTATAACAAATTCTTGTGTTTTTTAGTTCAGGCCTATACCTGACTCGTTCCACTAGAGCTGTGGTGTAATACCTTCCTTTAGTTCGGATTATAGAAAGTAAATATGCACACTAAAACACTCATTATAATCGATTAGAAAATTAAAGTTTTGAAATTTTTTATAATTAGCTATTAAAGTAATTGCAAATTTTATAATCTCAATAATTAAGACTGTAAAAGAATATTTCAGGTAGTCTCTTTTAACGAAACTACCGCGGGTTATTAACGTAGGATTACTTATCGTTGGGTACCTCTTTTTTTTACGCATTTTGGCACTTTTCTGTTTCACTGTTTACTGCTACTGGGTTTGGCGCGCTACCAAAATTATAACTTGCGACACAGGACGGACTCTCATTTTTTTTATTTTCCGGAGGACCGTTATTGAGGAATGGAATATTATAATATAAATAAGCGTATACATGTATTATTACACTCTCCTAAATTCTGCAACACTCATTGTGATTTCCATGTAAAGCGTGGACTTGTCTTTTTTACTACTTAGGCTATGACCTGACTCTTTCCACTAGAGCTGTGGAGTTATAGCTTCCGTTAACACGGATTAAAGAAAGCACACTAAAACTAATTTGCTACACTAAAACACGCATTTTTATCCATTAGAAAATTAAAGTTTTAAATTTTTACAGCTATCTATTAATATAATTGCGAATTTTATAATCTCAATAATGAAGACTGTTCCAAATGTTTTAAATTATCATATAAGTAAGTGTATACATGTATTATTGCATTCTCCTAATTTGTGCAATACTCATTGAGATTCCCATGTAAAGCGAAAGAGATTCTTACTTAAATAATATATCAAAGAAATAACACCAAGTTCATAATCGTCTTCAGAAGATTAATTGATTTAGCACGTTATCCGTGCTCTACAAAAGGAAAATCATTAGAGGTGAAATGCTAATTGTTTGGGAGAAAGCCCGCATAACTTATGTACAAGGTGATTAAATCAATATTTTTCTGTAGGAAAACTGAAAATTGATGCATTTATTAATTTTTATTTTGATTAAACCATATATAAATAAATAAATATAGTTAATCTAAAAACTTTTAATAGCTTATTTTACAAGCTATTTTGCAATATCAGTGTTTTCCAGCTTAACATGGACACTCATTCGTTACATAGCACACATAATTCCGAGTTAATCGTAATGTAACTAATGTTGAGAATAAAGGCATGTAATCCTTCTCATGTATGACGTTTTTTTTTATTATCAGGGGAGAATCGTGACATATATTTCAAACGTATTTTGTGAAAAATCCCCAAAATTCACGTTTTATTATAATCGTCAAAGTGTTTTCCTACCAATACCAACTGAATTTCAGGTTGAAATGCTTTTATTGACCCCCTCCTACCAAACTTTATGGCTTTCCAGAACGAGTTCTAACTCAGATATTGTCTCTTACAAAATTCAAAACTTGCTTAATATAGCAGCGTGTATTCCGGGCGTTTATGGAGCTTAATAAATTTCGGGGAAACGAATTTTTAGTTCCCTGCCGCTTTCACTTTACACTCAAGCTGATAACATCACTTACACCATTTCTTCGAAGTTCCATACTAAGTTAGCATCTTCTGAATACATTTTCTTTGCTTCCTACGTTTTCAGTATGCATAGGATAAATATTGCGCAAATTGGAAATGCATGAAAGTTTTACAGAAAATCGTAAAATAAAAGTAAAGAACTATTTGCACATACATAAATTTAGTAGTTTGCTTCTTACGTGTTGTATCTGCAACTAATGTTCTTTCGTAACAACCCAATTTTATATATATATATATATATATATATATATATATATATATATATATATATATATATATATATATATATATATATATATATATATATATATATATATATATATATATATATATATATATATATGATGTATAACATAGAAGTTTGTCTGATTTGTAGATAGTAAATGAAATTTAGTATATTTCTAACTTCTGAAGAATTATGTGCTTACTAATTAAAGGCAGAAAATTAAGGACATAATTTTGACTATACGAAAGATGCATTATAATTTGAAAAATGTTATTCATAGTTTTTATAAATCCTTGAAACTTGAATGTGCGGGTTATTTGAAAGATTTATTAGAAGTAACTTATATGTAGTAAATATGTTTTTTTTTTATGCTTTTAGCTTTTGCTTAATTGTGCTGGCTTACAATGAAAAAAAAGAAGAAAGTGTGGATTTATTTTATTTTAGGAGACTTTTTTTGTAAAATAATGGTTCTTAGTTTCAAAGAATGGCAATAGAGATGGACCTAGAAGTATATTTCACTATTAAGACATAGTTGACAGGCAATTTTATTTAAATATACACGCAAATCAACCGTCAACGACTAAAATTTTTAAATAAAGTACCCCACTTTTATTTTCTGAAATATATTTTCTTTACATGGGGGTCTGAGATTCACAGTTTAAATGGTAAAGGTAGTTATGAAGTAAAGCAAGAGTCACTTTAAAAAAAAAAAAATTCTCCAATAGGATTTTTCTTTACCCTAGAGAGTCTTTAACATTTGCGTGTAAAATGCAGATTTACTCGGTACCGTTTAACCATGTTTTAATATGCACTCAGCAGCATAGCATCGCAAAAGTGTACACAGGGAGTGACAAAATTTCAAAGCTGGAATTTTCTGGGTTTTCAAAGAGGACAAACCTCCTAGAAGCTTTTTTAACAGACTCTACCAGTAGTTAAAAAATCTATATTTGTTAATTTCAAAATCGTCTGTATGTGCCATTTCCTCTGTAAAGTCCTTCGAAAATTATGTTTAATTGCAATTACCTGACATGTGGGTAATTTCAATTTCATTAGTATATTTTCAACTACAGTGGAATCTCGATCGATCGTTTTCGGATCCATCATTTTTCCGTATGTTTCGTTCATTTTATCCAGTCCCAACGATCATATTGCTTTGTTAGGTTTCCGCATCTGTCTTTTTCCCGCATTTATCGTTCATTTCAATCGGTCCCTTGAAAAACGATAGATCGAGATTCCACTGTATATATTTTGCGTCTATAAATTGCGAAACATGAAGAATGACGAGCTGAAACCCATTCTTCCTCATTCTAGGATTTCTTGTAGATAAATCCTGCAATCTGCCGTATCCAAACAATATGAATTTAAATAAAATATATGCAGTTAAAAACACCGTAGAATTTTAAAATCATATCTTTTATCAGAATTTAATTTCAGGAAGGCTCTTAAAACTTCCTCTGTTATAGACATAATGGAAAAAGAGACAAAAGATTTCCATCGCCAAATCACCTTGTCCATTTTCCACTCTATTGCTTATGCGACTACGGAAAAAATAAACACTTTCCCAAAAAAAGCGGCTTTTGGAAAAAAAGTAGGAATTCTTCAAAAGAAAGTAGACGCATGCCGACAGAGAGTAAGGCTGTCATTTCGGAGAAGCGGATGTATGAAACCCTTCAGCGCTGCCTGAAGAAATCCTGTGCCATCTCTCAATTATTTGCAGCCGTCATTTAGTTTAATTTCTGCAAAAAAAAAGCATATTCTTTTGAGAATGTGTTCATTTGTATAAGTCTTTGATGTCTTTGTAAAAAAAAAAAAAAATGCTGAAAAACCCTTTTTCTGAAGGAATTTTGAAAACTATTATTTCACTTTTCTAATGACATAAATAGAAAATACAACTTTCAGTTTATTACACTTCATTTTTATTCTCAAAAAATAGGAATGAGTTATTCTTATGTTAATGTTTTACCTTTTTGATTCAATATGAGTAAAAAGGCCCGAGTGGCGAAATGCTACATAAGAAAAATGTGTTTAAAAAGGTTCAATTCAAATTACATGGATAGATAGATCAGATCACTTAATGAACTTTCATAACTGGTTATTTTTGATAGATAGGTCCTTTTCCATTTCATTTTATGGGGCTTTTAATTATTTTTAACTCATAATATTTATTTTAAGTTATGTTAGTTTATTTTCAATACGATTGTTAATGTTCGTTCTGAAATTTTATTTTGAATAGGAAAATTCTTTACTAAAGAATCCCACGCATATGAGAGAAAGGAAATTATTTTTTAAACTTTTAATCAAAGTAGAAACAGATACACAAAGATTATAAATGTTTTTTCAACTTTTTACTGTGAAAGAAAATCAATCGAGATCAGATTTGATCCTTTTCGCATACATCTCTACATCTGTTTCGATGATTTTAGTTTACGATCATCTATACAAACAGTAAAGTAAGGTGTAACCCATAATTTTTTTAAACATAGATACATAGCAATTTATTTTCACCCATGTGTAGAAATAAGAAATTCAGTTATTTGTCGTAATAAAATTTTAATCTTCCCAAGTGTTTCATTCATACTTTAAATATAAACCAAAAAAAGAAATAAAATTAAGATAGATTTAAAAAATGAATAGTTTGCATTAAAAAGTTAGCGAAGAATTTCTCTAAAATATTACAATTAAAACAAACAAGAAACAACAGTTTCAATTTTTTCTTCCCCTATTTCGCAGAATTTGAAATTAGAGTCGAATTCCAGTCGCAAAACAAGAATCATGGGGGTTACATTCCACGTGTGTGAGCACCTCGTAATAAAATGCATTTGCGATCAGCAAAAGGAAGGAATTCCCCCCATCTAATAATAATAATGCAATAATGACAGTAATAACTATGTCGGAGAGACCAAAGTTATTAATGAATCTCCAACGTCAATCCCTGCGCCAGAAACAAAAGGATCGCCAGGCCCCGCCATTATAATCTCATTAAACAAAGAGCTTACGGACCCCATATATGGGGAATGTGCACAAATTTATAAAATGCCGCATTGAGGCAAAAAATTCCAGAACACCTAGATGAATAAGAGAGCTATAGAAATCGCAATATGATACAGCATGGTAAAACTATTATTTTTGCCTTCGTTCATATGTTTTATATAGATATAAATAAATAAATAAATATATATATATATATATATATATATATATATATATATATATATATATATAAGTTTCTGCATAAATTTCTTCACATTTCGATATTAAATATAAAACTTTTGGCGAGATAAATATGACGGAAAGATTTACTTTTAAAAATGCGTGTCAGTTTATTACGCATCTAAGACCGTGTCATTCATAGGAAAGATTCACACTTATACGACTTATTCGATCAATATGGAGAAATATATGGAAATATGTGTACAGTGTGTCTTTTATAATTGTTGCCATGCGAAACTTTTAAACTGACGAAATATTGCGAATAATTACTGTATAAAAAGATAAACGAATGAAAGTTTTTTAACAACTGCTTTTTTTTAGTATTTAACTGTTCAGCTCGGGTTAGCAGTATTTTTCGAGACACTTTTATGTATCTTCTTGTCTGAATCATTAATAACAGACGGCTCTCCGGAGAATTTTTTTTTTGTCTAACAAGCGACTATTTTTAATAGAGCAACCGGTATCTCTATTTAATGGTGGAGGGTGAAGGGCAATGTCTCGTATATGAATTAAATGCATGAGGGATTTTTGTTTAAGGGAGAAAGTGAAAAAATTTAACAATGGATTTACCATTCTTCCAACACTTTTGTAGCTTCTAGGGAATTGGGGAATTTATCCATGCATTCACCTAAATCAAAGAAGAGTCCTTTAGCAGTAAAAAAAAACTTTTTTTTGCATTATTATGTAAGATTATGCACTAAAAAAATATATATTCTCTTTTGACAAACAATTTCATTTAATGTCTCGCTCGCAAAACATTTCAAAAGAAATTTCGAAAGAACGTCTGGATTTCATAAATTTTGGCTGTTTATTTATTAAACAGGGAATGCTTCGTCTTTATCTGTTTTTAGTTAAAAATATATAAATCTGAGTAAAATATTATCGAAATAAATAACCAATAGTAAATGTTATGTAGTAAATGTCAAAGCGGTTTGTCTAGCATTTTAGCCTGTAAAATATTTCAGATTCTATAGAGTTTTAAAGGAAGAATGCGAAATCATTTCCATACAGTAAAAATGTTAATTTTAAAAATATATATATTTCATCGATCACTCATTTTAAAATAACTATTTATACCTATAATTTTCTTTTTTATAGAAAAGTTATAAAAATTTTGTATAATATCAGAGAGGTAATTCATACCAAGACTTGGTAGTAAATTATGAGCATTTAATTTAGAAAGGATTACCACAAAATATACATATTTTAAAAGTAATGAAATAAATTAATAAATTATATTATTTGACTTAAATTGAACAATCTGTAAATTTATGCTGAACACTTCCAAAACCGTTTTCTTGCTACCCTTATATGGCAAAGGAAGCTAGCTCTATTGGAAAACTTTATTTTGGTGTACGACAGCTAAATTTAATTCATTAATTGGCTATATAAATATATATATGTATGTGTGTTTAGATGTATGGTGTAAGTGTATTTATATATTACTCGTAAAATCCACCTGGGAAATTTCATGAAACTTAATACTACTGTTTCATTATTTTTCTTGAGATTCTGCCAAAAGTAAAATTTATCTGAAAATGCATAGGTTTATAAAGGAATATTTTTTATATATTTGCATAAAAATGTTTAAAATTAATCCCTTGTAAATATTTCTTTTTGGAGGGGGGGGGGGGGGTTGGAGGAGATTTATTATAAACACTTTTTTCTTTGTTTACACCGATAAAGACATCCTTAACTTCAAAATATTAAGTGATGATGATTAAAACCAAGAATGGACACTAAATATGGTTATATCCAATTGCTATATTTAAAATATTATAGGGTGTTTCCAAGGTATAGACATTTCTTTGCCAAAAATTATCTCTTGTAGAAATACTCTGATATTTATTTGCCTTTGGGATTTACAGATGTTATTGTTTTCTTCGAAGGAATTCCAAAATCTTAAGTTTAATTTAATCTACTTTTTTTTTTTTACAAAAATTATTCGAACTACATACTTTCTATTATTCTTATATGTTCAAATATATTTTGAAACGGAAAGCAGACGAATGATGGAATCTTCATTCGTCTACTTACCTTTATTTATTTTGACAACAAGATCACTGAAAAGAATAATCGAATCTTTTCACTAAAAAAAATGTTGAAAACGACATGCTATTTTTAATATTATTTTCAATATATTCAGAGATACTTAGTATGCGTAAGAATTTAAATACTTACTGAATTATTTTTATACATGTACTTATTTATGCCTTGAAGCTTTTTTGCCATACTTAATCTGCAGAGGATTGATGCTCTATGAGGACAGAGAGGGTGGGAGAGATAAAATTCAACCTCCCAGATGTCGCCCCTAGGGGTGCTCCGTCAAAATTGAGGTGTCACCTAGCTAAGACGGACTGGACCCTTGTGGTGCTACTGTTAACCGGAGCATCTGAAACTTCCGGCCTGAGGGCATTAGTACCAGAAGAACAAAAACAAAAGACAATTGATTTATTTCAGACTTAACGGAGACGCCTTCGCGTTTTGAACTCAAAACATATATTTTAATGATCATTAAATTTGATATAATTGAATGAACTCAGTATAATGCAAGTTCACAGCGTTTAATTTCATTTCATTAGTCAAACAAATGCCTCTATATTTTTCTACTGAACAGGTTTAGGGCGCTGTGCGTGACAAGATGTTTACCCGTCATTGTTTGACTGATGTCACATAATACCATACCAGGAAAACTAACTATATATATTTCGCTGGAATAAGTGAGTACGAAGAAAATTCTTCTCAGTGTAAAAACAAAACTGCGATAACCTTCCGTGAAAAAATACGGAGTAAAACTGCCGGAAGTAAGAAAATATTTTAGAACAGTGAGGTCCAACCGTTCAGCTGCGTCACTTTGGAGTGTCATGAGATCGGCTAGGGTTGCCGCAAGAATTTTTCGGTATGAACAAATAAATATTAGTGGGTCTCAATTAAAGTTAATATTAAGATGAATTAATTTCTCTCACTCCCAAAATACTGTGATATAAATCGATGCACTTGTTCCTGAGAATGAATTAACTACCCTTACGCCCACAACTATTAGGCCTGATATCAATATTAGGGCTCTAAAAATTAATCGCAAGTCTTGCATTAATAAAAAACTCTTTTTAGCAATTTCCAATGCAATCGTCTAGTGTAATACAATGCATAATCCCATGGCTATTTTTGAAAATGTATTATAAATTCCCATTCTAATAATTGTTATTTATATCTTTCAATAAATGAATAAAATCAGCAATGGAGAAAGTATTTGTTTGAACTTAAATTTTACATGTTCCTGAAATATATTCCATCTCAATTTAATATTTAAAAAAATACTGAAAAAACTAAAATTCTACCATGGGTGCCCCAAATTTCTAATATCATTCTCAAGGATGCTACAAACACAAAAATATTGAGAATCCCTGATTTATAAAGCGTATTTTTTTATCGCTTTTCAGAAAATCACTCCTTTAAAAAAAGTTTGAACATATGCTTGTTTAGCAGTAGAAAGAGACAAAATTTATCACTCGTGAGTTTAATAATATGGGAAGATATTGAGGTTTTAGATTTTCGGACAACCTTGGTATTTCTCTTTTCAAAAATATTCACGTTTTTACCCCCAACAATCTGACAGTGTCCTGGAACACACTGTAGGTCTTTCAAACGGACAAAATTTCCAAAGAGTTTAATTCACCTTAATATTTATTTTAAGCCTCACTAATATTTTGTTTATCCAGAAGAATTCTTGAAGCACGCACCCCTGGCCGAGCTCTGGACACTCAAAAGTGACGCAACACACCGGTTGGTAATCACTGTTTCAAAATGTTTTGTTACATCTGGTAATTTTACTGCGTATTTTTCACCGAAAGTTAAAGCAGTTTTTTTTTTCGGGCTGAAGAGGATTTTCTTCGTACTCACTTATTCTAGGGAAAATGTATAGTTAGTTTTCCTGGTCTGGTATGATGTGATATCAGTCAAAAAATGACGGTTAAACATCTTGTCACGCGCAGTGCCCTAAACTTTTTCAGTAGAAAAATAGAGAGGTATTTGCAGGCTAGATGACTAATAACATGAATTCAATCTCTGTGAATTTGCATTATATTGATTTCATTCAATTATATCAAATTTAATGGTCCTTAAAATATGTATTATGAGTTTAAAACGAGAGGGCGTCTCCGTTAAGTCTGGAATAAATCAATCCACTTTTGTTGGTGTTGTCGTTGTTATTTTCAACCTTCTACCAACCGTGGACATTTACTGAAGTTATTTGACTTAACAAAAATAAAGAACACGAAATATAGCAAAGTAATTATCATCTCTCACTGTACTGCTCCTGAGAAAGTGTTCGAGAAAGAGGGCATTTCGTCTTATTGGTCCGTTCACATTTTACTTCAGGAATTTCTGCTAAGTTAATCGCTTGTTTGCATCAAAATTTTATTTGTTCTACTATGACTTATTTCATCATCGTCTTTTCTCGTCTCGTTAATGATGACTTGGACTGCCAAACTTTCTGTGGAGGTACCTTTCCAGTGGCTGCGTAGCTAAACCAGTAATGTCTATTATTTTAAAAAATCTTAGCAACATCCCCTCTGATATCTGCAATCACGTGATATAGTATAAATCAGATTTTTATCGTCTCATTTGTACTACTAAAAGCTCATTTCCCCAAGACAAATCAACGCCTGCTGGTTCAAAAATCCCAACAAATAATATTTACAGCATTATTATAGAGAAAATTTCTATTTTTTTTCATTTCTCTTAATTCCTTATAAAGTAGTCACTTGTTATATTAACAACCCTTTTCATCAGTGTGTTATTCTACCTAAATTTATAACTATTAAATTACTTTAACAAAATCTATTTTCTTTTAATTGCTTTTAAATAATCACTCAGCATAGAAACAAACTTTTCCTTATGAATATATTGTACTGACTAAAATTCTAACCACAAATTTTCTACATATATCATACTATTCATAAATAATTATATAGTTCTTAAAATTACAAAAAAAATGTATTTGCTTGTTATTAACAGTAAAGAAGAAATAACAGGCTCTTCTTTTAGTATATTCTATTTTCATGCCAGTAAATTAACAAAAAATATTTTAATACTTTCCGCTGCGCGACCAGCATGGTCGCATTTGCAAAACAACTCAACTGAAAATAACATATGTAAGGAATGTTAACATTACCTCGCATCATAAATATACGTTGTTAAGGGGTATTCTTCATAAGGCTGATTCTAAAACATCGTGATTGAAAAATATAAATTTCCATTACTTCAGATCAGAGTTAAAGATAACACTGAGAAACCCAACACCAATGATTTTAAAAATGACATCCCTCTCTATATGTACTATTTTTCAAAATTAATATATCTATACTTTATCATTACATTAAATAACAAATTGTTGGGGGAAAATTTCACTTAAAAAATGGAGTAAGAATTCAGCAAGTACTAAAATATATCGTGGATTACATCAATCTCTGTATGTACTATTGTTTCTAATTCAGATATCTACACTTATTAATCATACCAAATAAAAAATTGTTGGGCAAATTTCTTCACTTATAAAATGGAGTAAAAATTCAGCAAGTACTGAAAAAAGTGTAGAAAATTAATTATTACTGGCTGTAGGTTGCTATGCCAGTGACGATTAAGCCTAACCTCGCGATCATTTATACTCTCTCTTTTACGTCTCTTTTAATGAATTATTTCTTCTTCGCTTTCTTTCTTGAGACTGTTCCCAATTTTCAGTTGATCGTGCAGCTCGCTATCGAGCAATTCTGATTTCAGCGCGTAAATCCATATTGACACGCGGTTGCAAATTGCGGACGGCCGCTAATGTTTACATCTGGTAGTTGCGGCCGTTGCCATTAGGAGTCTAGAAATATCGTCGATTTTTGTGCCGCATACCTACGCGTTTTATATATATAGATTTTTTTATGCTCATTAAAAATCATTTTCCTACTGTATTCAATTAGAGTTGGACACATGCATAGCTTATCTTCAATTTAAGAATACTTATTTTTACCGCTTAAATTTAATATTATTTCTCTTAAAGTATAATCTAAGAATCATTACTTTAATGAGTAAGGAAAAAAATTATTTTACAAACATGAGGATTTTATACGATTTAAAATTTACACGTAATTGTATTACAGAGAGTTTAAAAGTTAGCTAGTTAAAGACTGCCATTTTCGAGTCTAAATAAAACAGAGGATAAATGGGGATTTTCCTTTGTACAGTCCCTCGATTTTATGATAGATGACTGGTAGAACTGTACAGCCAAATGAAGATAGAAGTGAGACGGTATCTAAGAAAAATATTTCAAGAGATCATTAACTACACGAAGAACAAAAATCTCTGTAACAATTTCTCCACATATATTTCACCTTTATTTCCATTCCCATTAGATTTCCACATCTTCGGTAACTCGAGTGAAAAAAACGGATAATTTTCTTAGAAGTATTTTTTCCGCTTTCGGCCCATTTTCACGTTTATCTTTTTTTAAGATAGTTTGAGGTATGAAATTTATATTCTTGATTCCTAATAATTCTAGAATAGTTGAGTAAAACTCTAAAATTTTCTCTTTTTTTTCGTTTTCTTATTTTTTTCTTCCCCGAAAGCAAAATTTCGAAATAATGACAATAATTGAAAAAAAAGTAGAATTCATT